>MJUU01055360.1:18866-30335 GCA_002080025.1 Modiolus philippinarum | reverse complement strand
CGGCAACCATTTTTGATAACTGATTGGTAACGATATACAACATTTTGTAGATGACCATCAAATTATTATGCCTAATTAATATTAACTTTCAAGAAATAGCAATTTACAACATTTTCTCATGAGGTCCCATGAGAAATCTCTGACCTGCAATTGTGGCCATCTTGAATCTATAATGAGTACTAAAATCATACATTTATTTTAAAGAATTAACAGTTCACAGCATTTCCCATAGGGTCCTGCGTTAAAACAATTTCCCCCTATGGCGGTCATTTTGGATTTGTTATTGGTACAGACAGGCAACATTTGGTAGATGAGCATCATGTTACCATGCCTATATAATATCAACTAATATGTCCCTCGAAGATACATAGAAAGCAGCCAAAGCCTGCTACTTCACCTCGTTGTGCAGCATTGTCACATATTAAACATGTCAGTAAACAGGAATGGACTTCGTGAGGTGAGCTAAAAAATATATATTAAACCTAACATGCAGAGGAACAGGTCTACAGGTCATGTCTTGGGGATTGTACAGACCCAAAGTTTAATAAGTATACAGGTCTACAGTTCTATGCGTCTACAGGTCTACAGGCAGGTTTGTCTAAGGGATTGTACAAAACCACAGTTTTTTAAGTCTACAGAGCTACGGGTCTACAGGTCGACAGGTCTACATGTCGGCAGGTCTACAGGAATACAGGCCGACATGTCTTAGGGATCGAACAGACTCACAGTTTAATAAGTATATTGGTCTTCAGGTCTACGGGTCTACAGGTTTTCAGGTTGACATGTCTTAGGGATTATACAGACCCACAGTATAAGTATTCAGGTCTACAGGTCGATATGTATTAGTGATTGTAAAACCGATAGTTTAATAAGTAAACTAAAACTCTTTTTGTATAATTTGGTGGCCCTCAAAAGGGCCTTTTGTTTTGTTTGCACCTCACAATGCATCTGAAGCCATCTTCTTCTTGCAATATTATTGCAGGTACTGGATCATTTTCATCATCTCTTTACTATCTGTGAACCATATGCCTGTGAGTACATTCCATTCTTCTTCTTTTTCAGGTTGCTGCTGACTGACCAAGAACAGAATTGATGGAATTTGAGCTTCCACTCATCTGTATCATCGTGCATCTCTGGTGTTACATCTTAGATGTACAAATAAGGCACTAGTGATGCATGTATGGTACTGGTGTTGGTTGTACTAGCAGCATGCCCATCAAGTGTTGAGTTCATGAGTGCAGTTCTCTTAACAGTGTTGCCTTTTTGGACCTATCCACCTCTATGGAGCTTCGTTCTCTGCAGAACAACACATCTGACAGCTGGAACATTACCAACCTGGAACATATGTGGAACAGCTGGACAGCTGGAACTTTACCAACCTGGAAAATATGTGAAACAGCTTTACAGCTTCAACTCAGAAGTGATGCCCAACCTTCAGAACTTAAAGTTTATATACTGTTTTGAATTAAGCTAAGCCATAATGATTGACAGCTGTAAGTTACATAACAGTAGATTGTTTAGTGCAAGTCAACTGGAATAAGGTGATTATGCAAATTAGCCCCACCTCTAATTCACATCCTGTTTACATCAAAGAACACAGTGTTTTGCTGTTCCAAAATATTTATTTCTGGAATAATATGAATGATTCAATATTTGAAAGTTAAATTTTAAACTTTGGAAAAGTTTTAAATGCCCCCAAAATTTTTTGAAATAAATGAAAAAAAAATTCCTGAAAAAATGATGAAAAAGAAAAAAAAAATAATAAAAAATAGAAAAAAAAAGATTTTTAATTTTTTTTCATGACAATTTGTTATTGAGACAATATTCTTTCCAAAAGTCATTTCCCTATTGAAAATCTTTTAAAAAGGAAGAAATTTACAAGCAACAAATTTCCACAGTTATCTCCCATGTTAAGCTCTTATAAGGTACATGCAATAAACAATTTATTGTATGTTTTCTGTAATTGATACATACATGTTATATACATGTATGAATAGATAAATGAATTCGCAATTTTTTATGATACTTTATAAATTTTTAAGTTCAAATTTCAATTTTTTTGTCAACGTTTCAAAATTAAATTCACATATTTATTTATTTTTTTTGAAAAGTCATATTCCAACAGCTAAAAGTGATCAAAACAGTACTTTTTTGTCATAATAATTGCCATATATATTTATTTGAATCACTGAACTTTCAGATGGTGTTTAGTTTTTCAAGAAATGTTAAAAAAACAAGAATGTTACAGCCATTTTAGTGCAAGCCGTATCTTCAGGAGACAGAAAAATTTACACAGAAAAATGTCTAATTTCACAAGCAAGGGTAGGTGTATTTGAATCAAGATTGAAAAGCCAAAAAATGACAGATCAATGTGAAACTTTGCAAACTAATTTGAAATAGCATAGAAAAGAAGCACACAAATTTTTATTATGGTTGATTGATTTTTCTAGGATTATTAGGTACGAGACCACTATTACCTCCCTTCCACTTTCGTTGTGTACGAATATAGTTCCCAGTAAATTGGGCGTTTTCTTTCATATATTTTTTCTTCCCCTCTCTTTTTCTTTCCCTTTATTTTTATGGAGTTAAATGAAAGAAGAGATATTGAAAAATGAATAAAAATTACAATTGTAATAAAATTCCATGTTTTAGCTATTCTTTGGCCAAGGTCAAAAAGGTCAAGTTTACAATATTTGGAGGTCCTCCATCTTTTTCCATGATGGTGTCCATCTTTCTGGAGCTGTAAAAAGAATTCCCAACGGTAGACTTTTCTAATTTTTTGATATTTTTGGGGTCTAAGACCAAACTTTAAGTGTGCCTAATCTCATGTGGTTTGAGCTGGTGCGATTTTTTTAATTCGAAATTACGTTATAAGGAACAAATAGGGGAAATTAATGGTGGTCTCGTGCCGATAGCCGAGGGAATAAAATATATTTCCACGTAGCGTTCTTTTGGATAAGCTAATGCGAAAAAAAAATACCAATGCAGTTATATATAAAATATTGTTAAATATAAAACATGTCAGATAATATTTTCCCACTACAAAAATGATTATAGACGTGTATACTAAATCTTTACAAATGACCAAAATAATTCATTTTTCAAAAAAAAATTACTTATTATATCCTTCGAAGAAGTTTTATATGTTACGATATAGCTTTTTGTAATTCGTTACAATATATGTTTGAGAAAGTTTGGTTTTCATAATGCGGTTTATACTAAATCTTTACTAATAGCCAATTTGAAAATAATTCATTTTTAAAAAATTTTGTAAAATGTTTTACTTTATCACATCTTTTCAAAGAAGTTTTATATCAGGTAATTTTTGGGAAAAATACATGCGACAATTGAAATAATTAGCACCAACATATAATATCTCCCACTTTTGGATTCATTTTTGACAAAATATGAATAAATTTGGTATCGGGAGAAAGGAACACAGCTAAACTGCAAAATATTTCAGTCCTATAAGGTGATTTTGGAAAAAAAAACATATAAATGTTGTGTGGTGACAATTGAAATAAGCACCGACATATAATATCTCCCACTTTTGAGGTCATTTTTAACAAAAGATGTATAAATTTGGTAAAGCAAAAAAGGAAAAAAGCTGGAATGCAAAATATTTCAATTTTATAAGGTAATTTTGGGAAAAATACATATAAATGTTGTGTCGCGACAATTGAAATAAGAACTGACATATAATATCTCCCACTTCTGAGGTCATTTTTGATAAAAGATGAATAAATTTGGTATCGCAAGAGAGGAAAAAAGCTGAAATGCAAAATATTTCAATCTTATAAGGTAATTTTGGGAAAAATACATGCAAATGTTGTGTCGCGACAATTGAAATAAGTACCAACATATAATATCTCCTACTTCTGAGGTCATTTTTGACAAAAGATGTATAAATTTGGTATCGCGAGAAAGGAAAAAAGCTGAAATGTAAAATATTTCAATCTTGTACGGTAATTTTCGGAAAATTGCATATAAATGTTGTGTAGCAACAATTGAAATAAGCACCGACATATAATATCTCCAACTTCTGAGGTCATTTTTGACAAAAGATGTATAAATTTGGTGTCGCGAGAAAGAAAAAAAGCTGCAATGCAAAGTATTTCAATCTTATAAGGTAATTTTGGGAAAAAATACATATAAATGTTTTGTCGCAACAATTGAAATAAGCACCAACATATAATATCTTCCACTTCTGAGGTCATTTTTGACAAAAGATGTATAAATTTAGTATTGCGAGAGGGGAAAAAAGCTGAAATGCAAAATATTTGAATCTTATATGGTAATTTTGGGAATAATACATATAAATGTTGTGTCATGACAATTAAAATAAGCACCAACATATAATATCTCCTACTTCTGAGGTCATTTTTGACAAAAGATGTATAAATTTGGTATTGCGAGGAAGGAAAAAGGCTGAAATGCAAAATATTTCAATCTTATAAGGTAATTTTGGGAAAAATACATATAAATGTTGTGTCGCGACAATTGAAATAAGCACCGACATATAATATTTCCCACTTCTGAGGTCATTTTTGATAAAGGATGAATAAGTTTGGTATGGCGAGAAAGGAAAAAAGCTGAAATGCAAAATATTTCAATCTTATAAGGTAATTTTGGGAAAAATACATGCGACAATTGAAATAAGCACCAACATATATTATCTCCCACTTTTGCATTCATTTTTGACAAAAGATGCATAAATTTGGTATCGCGAAAAAGGAAAACATCTAAGCTGCAAAATATTTCAATCTTATAAGGTAATTTTGGGAAAAATACATACAAATGATGTGTTGCGACAATTGAAATAGGCACTGACAATTAATATCTCCCACTTTTGAGGTCATCTTTGAAAATCGATGCATAAATTTGGTATTGCGAGAAAGTTTTTTTGAAATTACATATGAATTTAATGTCTCAAGCATGACATAGGCCTCGATAAAATACCCTTTTTGAAAGATTTATGAAGAATATAATGTGACGTAAGCATGGAATGTATAAATAAAACAAAAGAACGCTATAATTTATAATGGTATTTTGGTTTTAATTATCTACTTATTAATAATATTTTGTCTCAGCGTTGCAAAATATCCCCGTCGTGGACCTCAAAATTTAACATAGAGAAGCCTATGTACCTATTTTGTCGTTCATAGAGATCGACAAGTGTTGCTGGAAAAAAATATTTTTCCTAATTAATGTGCAGTTTTCTTCAAATTATCGTGCTTCAATTTAGCATTTTTATGGAGTGATGCAATTTATATTTAAAGAAGATGTCGACAAACACGATTTCCATATCGTCAAAATCCACTCATCACAATACTATGTCACGTGGTCAGCATTTCATAACACCTTTGGCTTGACCTACATTCCAAGGCGTGGACAGAAAACACACGTTAGAAAATAAGGATTGTTGTAAATCAGGTATAGAATGCATAGTTTCTTTGTGCATGTGAATGCATTTTTGCACAAACAATACTAACTGACTGTAGCATTGTACTGTCCCAGAAAAATGCGCATGAACGGTTTGGAAAACTTAAAAAATAGCTTCGAAACGTGGAAAGCGCGATCCAAGTCCATTCGCTATTTGCAGGATTTGTCAGTTTTCTATATTTTCTGTTGATTATTCCCAGCATAACAATAATAATACCACTAGATTTAGTACTTTGTTTCACAATATCATATGTTGCACATGACTCGCGAACTGTTAACAGACGCCGATCCAGGCAATTTGAAAAGGGGGGGGGGGGTCCAAATAGAATTTAAAGTAAACATCGCCGAGTGGAGCGAGGTGCGAAAATTTTTTGGGTTTTTCTTAGTTAAACACTAGCATATTTATTAAAAATAAATGATTGCCCAGAAAAAAGGGGGTCAGGACCCCACTCCCCGGAACCCACCCCCCTTTGGATCCACCAATGGTTAAAGTTTCCAGACTCAGGTGAAAATTCCAGTCCCCTCCCTAATATGTCATGTAATCAGCTATACAAGTTGTTACCACGAGTTGTTAGTGGGTCATTCTCTGACTACTTTAACAAACTGTGGTAATTTGAGTGAAAAAATATTGAAATTTGTATTTCATCTCTTTTCATTTTTTTCTTTTTGAAACGTGACAAAATGGTTGGCACGCTATTCTCATTGGTAGTTTTTATTTTTTCTTGATTTTCGATGGACATATTACGGATCGAACATGGAAATGTGTCTTTACCGTCACAGAGTTCAGACACCATTTTTACACATTTCTCCACGTAACTTATTTGTAAACAAATATTCTTTTCCATATCGTCAAAATCCACTCATCACAATACTATGTCACGTGGTCAGCATTTCATAACACCTTTGGCTTGACCTACATTCCAAGGCGTGGACAGAAAACACACGTTAGAAAATAAGGATTGTAGTAAATCAGGTATAGAATGCATAGTTTCTTTGTGCATGTGAATGCATTTTTGCACAAACAATACTAACTGACTGTAGCATTTTACTGTCCCAGAAAAATGCGCATGAACGGTTTGGAGAACTTAAGAAATAGCTTCGAAACGTGGAAAGCGCGATCCAAGTCCATTCGCTATTTGCAGGATTTGTCAGTTTTCTATATTTTCTGTTGATTATTCCCAGCATAACAATAATAATACCACTAGATTTAGTACTTTGTTGCACAATATCATATGTTGCACATGACTCGCGAACTGTTAACAGGCGCCGATCCAGGCAATTTGAAAAGGGGGTCCAAATAGAATTTAAAGTAAACATCGCCGAGTGGAGCGAGGTGCGAAAATTTTTTGGGTTTTTCTTAGTTAAACACTAGCATATTTATTAAAAATAAATGATTGCCCAGAAAAAAGGGGGTCAGGACCCCCCTCCCCGGAACCCATCCCCCTTTGGATCCACCAATGGTTAAAGTTTCCAGATTCAGGTGAAAATTCCAGTCCCCTCCCTAATATGTCATGTAATCAGCTATACAAGTTGTTACCACGAGTTGTTAGTGGGTCATTCTCTGACTACTTTAACAAACTGTGGTAATTTGAGTGAAAAAATATTGAAATTTGTAGTTCATCTCTTTTCATTTTTTTTCTTTTTGTATTGTGTAAAGCAGGCTTTGTAGAAACGTGACAAAATGGTTGGCACGCTATTCTCATTGGTAGTTTTTATTTTTTCTTGATTTTCGATGGACATATTACGGATCGAACATGGAAATGTGTCTTTACCGTCACAGAGTTCAGACACCATTTTTACACATTTCTCCACGTAACGTATTTGTAAACAAATATTCTATCAATAGAGAATAACGACATAATTAAAGTAAAAACTGCAAAAGTATTCAGATATACAAACAATCAGTGTAAAAAGTTACAACAATATGGTACACTGAATACTGTCCCTACTTTTAAGAGCACATTGTACCAAAAAGTTCCTGCTGTGGTTGCTCTACTGATGAATTGATGAGAAAAACGGAATAGAGACTAAACTGTAGTTTAAGGTAGTAGACCTAGCTTAAGGGACATAACTCTTAAAATTCACTTGTATGTTTGTTATTATCATTTTCATGAATATATTCTAAGTTTCTAAGTAACACAGATGATTTTGATTCTTTTTCACATAAATGCTTTAAAAGGGTCGATGAAACTGACTATTTCAAACGCCTTACCGATTTAAAGAGTTATCTCCCTTAACCTAGGTCTACTACCTTAATTTGATCAAGCAATCAAATTTGAAGTGCATTTTTCTATCATTACTAGCGATTTTTTTCATATTTTTGTTAGCGTAAGACAAGACATTCGTGACGGTAAAAGAAAGATATGTGACGGTAAAGAAAAACTCGTGACGGTGATGACATTTTTTGGTCTAAGGAATTCTCTGTTTTAAGAATATTCTGTCAAATAAGAAATACAACTTTTATCAGCATGGATTCTGTTTTTTATTTGCTTTGCTCTGATCTATTTCTTTCAACTATCAAAAATAACAAAATGACAAAACATAGCTAACTTATCCACACACAAATGCATGAACGGTTTGGAGAACTTAAGAAATAGCTTCGAAACGTGGAAAGCGCGATCCAAGTCCATTCGCTATTTGCAGGATTTGTCAGTTTTCTATATTTTCTGTTGATTATTCCCAGCATAACAATAATAATACCACTAGATTCAGTACTTTGTTGCACAATATCATATGTTGCACATGACTCGCGAACTGTTAACAGGTGCCGATCCAGGCAATTTGAAAAGGGGGGGTCCAAATAGAATTTAAAGTAAACATCGCCGAGTTATCTACTTATTAATAATATTTTGTCTCAGTGTTGCAAAATATCCCCGTCGTGGACCCCAAAATTTAACATAGAAAAGCCTATGTACCTATTTTGTCGTTCATAGAGATCGACAAGTGTTGCTGGAAAAAATATTTTTCCTAATTAATGTGCAGTTTTCTTCAAATTATCGTGCTTCAATTTAGCATTTTTATGGAGTGATGCAATTTATATTTAAAGAAGATGTCGACAAACACGATTTCCATATCGTCAAAATCCACTCATCATAATACTATGTCACGTGGTCAGCATTTCATAACACCTTTGGCTTGACCTACATTCCAAGGCGTGGACAGAAAACATATGTTAGAAAATAAGGATTGTAGTAAATCAGGTATTGAATGCATAGTTTCTTTGTGCATGTGAATGCATTTTTGCACAAACAATACTAACTGACTGTAGCATTTTACTGTCCCAGAAAAATATGCATGAACGGTTTGGAGAACTTAAGAAATAGCTTCGAAACGTGGAAAGCGCGATCCAAGTCCATTCGCTATTTGCAGGATTTGTCAGTTTTCTATATTTTCTGTTGATTATTCCCAGCATAACAATAATAATACCACTAGATTCAGTACTTTGTTGCACAATATCATATGTTGCACATGACTCGCGAACTGTTAACAGGCGCCGATCCAGGCAATTTGAAAAGGGGGGGTCCAAATAGAATTTAATTAAACATCGCCGAGTGGAGCGAGGTGCAAAAATTTTTTGGGTTTTTCTTAGTTAAACACTAGCATATTTATTAAAAATAAATGATTGCCCAGAAAAAAGGGGGTCAGGATCCCCCTCCCCAGAACCCACCCCCCTTTGGATCCACCAATGGTTAAAGTTTCCAGACTCAGGTGAAAATTCCAGTCCCCTCCTAATATGTCATGTAATCAGCTATACAAGTTGTTACCACGAGTTGTTAGTGGGTCATTCTCTGACTACTTTAACAAACTGTGGTAATTTGAGTGAAAAAATATTGAAATTTGTATTTCATCTCTTTTCATTTTTTCTTTTTGTATTGTGTAAAGCAGGCTTTGTAGAAACGTGACAAAATGGTTGGCACGCTATTCTCATTGGTAGTTTTTATTTTTTCTCGATTTTCGATGGACATATTCCGGATCGAACATGGAAATGTGTCTTTACCGTCACAGAGTTCAGACACCATTTTTACACATTTCTCCATGTAACTTATTTGTAAACAAATATTCTATCAATAGAGAATAACGACACAATTAAAGTAAAAACTGCAAAAGTATTCAGATATACAAACAATTAGTGTAAAAAGTTACTACAATATGGTACACTGAATACTGTCCCTACTTTTAAGAGCACATTGTACCAAAAAGTTCCTGCTGTGGTTGCTCTACTGATGAATTGATGAGAAAAACGGAATAGAGACTAAACTGTAGTTTAATTTGATCAAGCAATCAAATTTGAAGTGCATTTTTCTATCATTACTAGCGATTTTTTTCATATTTTTGTTAGCGTAAGACGAGACATTCGTGACGGTAAAAGAAAGATATGTGGCAGTAAAGAAAAACTCGTGACGGTGATTGCATTTTTTGGTCTAAGGAATTCTCTGTTTTAAGAATATTCTGTCAAATAAGAAATACAACTTTTATCAGCATGGATTCTGTTTTTTATTTGCTTTGCTCTGATCTATTTCTTTCAACTATCAAAAATAACAAAATGACAAAACATAGCTAACCTATCCACACACAAAGTATGGACCTTGATTGAATTTCGAAGTTTTCTGGTTATTAAAGAGAAATTGACGAAAAAAGAATAAACGTCTGTTACAGGAAATAAAACACTTTTGTGCGATTTCTAAAAAACGGGTTGAAAATGTATTTCGTTTGACTGATACAGCCAAAAAACTAGAATTTTGTCTCCACCGTAACGCTTGTGTCGTAACGGAATGTGACAGAAAAGACAGTGACGGTGGAGACAAATCCGTGAACCGTCAGAGATTTTGAATTTATCTCTGGAGGTAATCTTAGTCAGGGAAGTGGTTGTTTCTGTGGTACTTGAGCTTTATCTGCTGATGTAATTGTGATGCAGATCGACTGTACTACAAGAAAAATATTGCATGTACGGTAAAGACGCGTAATAAAGGTACTTTTTCAAACTAACCCATGTTTTTCTCAAATAATAAAAAAATCTGTTATAATAGTAAAATTTTTAATTGCCAAACCACTTAGGATACGTATGTTAAAAGCTGTATGCCATAATTATACAAGTTTTACTGTATGGGAATATCATGTTTGGTACTCGAAATGTTCCGTGACGGTAATGACAAAAAATGTGTGGGACAGATGTTTGAGATCAGATATAAAACAAACTAAGGCAGAGAACATGAAAACAATTTGTGTGCATGTTACTTTTTAACTTACTCTGTTTATATATATAAATCACTGAAATTGACATAGAAAAATATTAAGGGGCAAAAAATGCAAAAAATTTGTCGTCTATACAGATTGGGACATTACCGTCACGTGAAGAATTCTACATGTGACGGTAATTTATATTTTTTTAGAATCGTTATATTTCCGCTAAAACTAAGATACATTGGTTTCTAACATTTTTTTCTAAATAGTTCATGGTGTGAATTAGTTGACTGATCTTTAAAAAAGTCAGAAATTCGAACAAATGGGTAAGTAATCGTCTTCGGACAGGTTTTCGATACAAATATTGAAGTTGTCAGAGAATCACCCTAGTCTGAGATGATAAAAACTTGCCTGAAATTGAAAGCTCGATGTTGCCCGTATGTGACAGGGTGCATTAATCAGTTTGCTCTAAAGTGGGGACGGTCATGCTATGCACTCTTGGCGCAGCGGTTTATTTGATAGTTTTTCCATCAAAAATGTTACATTGTGTTTAAAAAATTTCCATTCCAGAGTTATGGAACTTCGAATGATATACTATCTTGAAAACGATGAAGATCCCTGCCCCTCTAAACCAAATATTTTTTGATTACATATACTTTGAATTTTCCAAAATTAAGGAAATTAGTTTTTATTATTGTTGTTACCACGAGTTGTTAGTCTGAGATGATAAAAACTTACCTGAAATTGAAAGCTCGATGTTGCCCGTATGTGACAGGGTGCATTAATCAGTTTGCTCTAAAGTGGGGACGGTCATGCTATGCACTCTTGGCGCAGCGGTTTATTTGA
>MJUU01055359.1:0-35234 GCA_002080025.1 Modiolus philippinarum | reverse complement strand
CCTTGACCTTTGACACAACCTTAGTAAAATTTGCATAATGGTGTTCAGTTTTACTAAATAAATATACAGGCCAAATATGAAGGTCCTATCACATCTGGTTTAAAAGATATTGGCAATGTCAAAGTTTTTGTTAAAGTTTTCAAATTTGCTCTCCGTGACCTTGACCTTTAACCTGACCCCAATTTTTTTGGTAAATTTGTCTTAAGCTCCATTCGATCTATTCACATATAGAATATGAAGCCTCTAGCAATTGTAATTAAGGAGCTATAGCAAACCTTTTGACCTCTGTGACCTTCACCTTTGACCTGACCTTAGTGAGGTTTGCATATTGGTTTCAGCTTTACATGATCAATAAACAGGCCAAATATGAAGGTCCTATCACATCTGGTTTAAAAGATATAGGCAATGTTAAAGTTTTTGTTAAAGTTTTCAAATTTGCACTCAGTGACCTTGACCTATGACAATTTTTTTGTGGATTTGTACTTAGCTCCATTAGATCTATTCACATATAGAATATCAAGCCTCTAGCAATTGTAATTAACGAGCTACAGCAAAATCCAGAATTTGACCTTTTGACCTCTGTGACCTTGACCTTTGACCTGATTCTAGTGAAATTTGGATAATCGTGTTCAGCTTTACCAATATGAATGGCCTATCAAATCTCGATATAGCTGGAAACTTTTTATTATTTCGCCTTAATTTAAATTAAGTTGTTGCTTTAGAAGACCATATATTGCGAAAAAGAAGGCAATTTAGAATTATTGCACGATAACTTTACTGACTAAAGATTTTGTCGACATAATTCTTCGCGATTTAATAAATTGTCGCGTTTTTTAAAGCAACATATTATTTAGGTGACTAAAAATAAAGCGACTTAATGCTTTATAAGGCATTTTGTTGCAAAAAATAAATCGCTTTAATGAGAAATAAGGCAATTTCTCGTAAAAAATTTCATCGCGATTTTGAATTATAAGGATTAAAATGAGGGCAATATACGCTTCCGTAATTCTAATAAGACAATTATCACCTTATAAGGAGATAAAGTTATTCTATTTAAGAAAATTAGTGCGTTATAAGGTATTCTAATAAGACAAGGCGAGTCCACTATACGCTTCCGTAGAATACATCTAAGATGTTTTATAATAGATATTAACATTTGATATCTTAATAAGTTGTAACTCTCAAACATCTCATACTAAGGGCATTTCAAATCCTCGTTTTTACGGAAATGTTGTTAAATTATCCAAGAAACTTATTACAAATCCAGAAAAGCTGGGACGTACCTTGCATTCTTTACGTAATAGGGGATATCGATTGCATCCGTTAAATAAGCTTTGAGATCTAGTGACCTGAAAATTTTGCACACTGAATGTCTCTCACTGATACTGCCGATGTCTACTGAAATATATGATGAGTCTTGACCAACACCTTCGGGAAGTTTTAAGTTTGATTTTTCTTCCGTAATGCGACAGTTAGGCCCCTTTAGGTACTAGTATCTGGCAGATTAGCGTCGAACACCCCTTTACCAATCCGCTTTCAAAATTACGCTTGATCATTTTCTCCCCTATAAAGATTGTGGCCATGGAGCTAGTAGTTTACCTGTAGTGGGTTTTATTCGCATGTTTATTATATTATAGGGAAACGAGACATATGGGTACCCATAAACTGGTTAAATCCTACCGCTGGCTTTTTCTAGTGCCGTTACCAAGACCGGCTGTCCCGAGTTCCTATCGTTTGTCATTTGTCTTATTTGTGTTTTTCCTGTATAGTTCCCTGACAAATTGTGGCATGTAATTGTAAGTTATACATTTTTAAACCTTCACATACAAATACTTAAATTTAAGACAAAAGGGACGATTTTAATATCAAAATTTTCAGTTTCCCTGACATGCAAAGTCAATATTCCAGCTTGTGTATGTTTCATGGTTGATTCGTAACGCGATTGCTAGCAAAAATTATACAGACATTCTCATTAGACAAAGATATATATCCATGACCGCCTTATTATTCAATGCTTAAAAAATCTTTCTCATAAGAACATTAAAAAAGTTCATTCAAACCTGTTTAACCCACCGTTTCTCTTGAAATTCCTGTACAAAGTCAGGACCATTGCGGTCGACAATTTTTCCAGTGGTCTCCACCTGATTTTGTCTATTTTTCTAATGGACTTTAGGGCTTGCTGTATGGTGTGAGGTTCCTCACTGTGTTGAAGACCGTACGGTGACCCCTAGATGCTTTGTTTTGGGTCGTTTTAACCTGGATATGGGATGTTGTCTCCTTGACATTTACCCCATTTCCTTTCTTTTTCATATTTAGCTCTTGACAACTCTGCTCGGTAATTTTGTTATTACCTCCACTAACATGCAAATCACTAACAAATCAGTATAATCCTTATGACAAATCAGTATCAACTTACTGATAAATTATTATCAACTTCTGAATTCCGAAAGTTAAATTTTATCTTTTATTTGCATTGAAGAGACAAAAATTGTCATTATCAACGTATATATATATTATAAGCAGGAGATGCTTACTCTACCGGTACACCTGATCTCACCCATGGTTTTTATTGGGTCCGTGTTGTTCATCTGTATGTGTTTTTTCATTTTTCTTTTTCGTCCCGTACTTAAGTGGTGTCCTTGTTTCTTAGTGTGTCCGATGTTGCCATTGTCCATGGATTGTTCGTTCTTTTGATTGACGGTTCTGTTCTCATTTACTTTACTATACATATCATTATTATCTTACTGACAAATCAATTTCAACTTACCAAAAATTATTTATCAATTTACTAACATACAATGAACATACTGCTTACTTTCTAAGAAATTATTATCAACGTATTTTCAAATCATTATCAACTTACAAGTACATGTATTAGCAATTTATTATCAACTGACTGACAAATAATTATCAATTTAACAAAAAGTTATCAAGTTATTTAAAATTCAGTATCAATTTACTGAAAATCCCCCCCCTGAAAATCAAATGAGCTGTGCCTAATACACTGTTAGGGAAACTGATCGTGTGTTGGACACTTTTATTTTTAACAGACTGCCACGGTTTCGCGAACAGGGGGTTGTGAGTTTTAGAGAAAAAAAATGACCCCGATTCTTGCTACCGTCACATTTGTTGGAAAAATAGTCTAGCCCTCACTCTGTGCTCAGCAAATTTTCCTGCAAAGTGTATATGGGAAAAAAGATAATCTCCTGAAGTTAACGTCCCCAAATTATTCCTGTATCGGTTGAAAATCCCATCCCCCTGAAAACAAATGACCTGTGCCTAATACACTGTTAGGGTAAACTGATCGTGAGTTGGACACTTTCATTTTTAACAGACTGCCACGGTTTCGCGAACAGGGGGCTGTGATTTTTAGAGAAAAAAATGACCCAGATTCTTGCTACCGTCACGTTTGTTGGAAAAATAGTCTAGCCCTCACTCTGTGCTCAGCAAATTTTCCTGGAAAGTGTATTTGGGAAAAAAGATAATCTTCTTACGTTAGCAGGCCAAAATTCCTGTATCCGTTGAAAATCCCAGCCCACCCCCCTGAAAATCAAATGGTAAACTATTTGTTAGTCGGACACTTTTATTTTTAACCAACTGCCCTTCGAAGAACACAATTTCTAACCAATCAAAATGAGTCCTACAGTAAAGTACAAACCCTGATTGGTAATTTCCTGTCTTTTGAGGCCCCGAATAATTCGCTTTACCCGATTTATGCACGAAACTGTAAAATTTCCAAACTTGACATCGAGTCGGACAAAAATGATCGTAGCTCTGACACCTTACTTTTGGAGCTATTTTTTCGTGTTTTATCAATTTTTTACCTTAATAAAAGTAACAAAGTATTGTTGATTATACATTTTAGTGCTTAAATTTGCTTTGTTTTGTTGTAAACAATATTACCTTTTATTATTTTTGAAGTGATTTCTAAGGGTACCTAAAGTGATCACTTTGTCCGACTCAATATCAATGCGAAAAATTACAAAAACTTTTACCACATGTTCAACGAGCTATAGAAAAATCAGCTGTCTTTGCAGACGGGTAACAGTTAGGGACCGACCATTTAACCTGAAAGGGGGGGTCTATGTTTTTTTTCCAAAAAAATTTTCTGATACCGATTTTGTGTGAAATTGATGGAGAGTTTCTGCCTAAAAAAATAATGCTAATTTTGAAAAAAAAAAATTGTTGATACATGATTAAAAAAATACCCCCCCTTTTAATGTTAAATGGTCGGTCCCTTATATTGTCCTCAACAGAAAGTGTCAGAGATTATGGCGATACCAATGACGTTGTTGTTAAGACAAATGCTCACAAAAAGCAGAGAAATGCTCTTAAATATCGCTTTCACAATTTTTGTCCGACTCATGATCATGTCCGACTTAGTATCAGTTTACCCTACTGTATTGTCTCACTTTTAAAAATGCAGAGATATTACATCCATTCAGTCATTCATTTAGGAATAAAGAATGGGCGTGGTTTGGGACAACTGAGTAAGACAACTGATCCTCCATGATATCAGATTGTTGACAGCTTTGTTTGAAATTAAAGGTAGGCTCAGGAAGTTGTACCAAAAACAAGTCTGATCCATTCATCTTTGTTTAGTTGACTGGCAAACAGTGAAGTGATAATTCAACTTGATCGTTTTTCCCTGCACCTACCTTGGCCTGCAGAGCACATTCACAAAAGTTATATCCGGTTGACCTGGAGTTATCAATGAATCCTCCCAAGTTTTAACCAGAAATATCCTTTTTATCCCTTTTACTAGAAATTTATCATAATTAGATGAATAATCTTTCTGTTTTCAATTGTGTTAACAAATTGTCGAAGCCAATATACAAACATTCACAAACGAGATGCTGCACTACAGAATCTAAGTTGTTGATTGCTTCAGACATTGTGACATTCTAAAAATGCCAAGGAACTGGAAGACAAAGTAAACAATTTGGACTGTTCTGCAATGGAAAAATTTTTCTTACATGGTTCGATTTCCAAAATTTCAAATGTAAGAACATTTACCATAAAAAATATTGTGTAATCATAAAATAACTACGAAAACATTTATCATTTTGTAAAAATAGGATGAATCACATTTCCTGTTGATCCTTTGGAGAATTTGACACAAAACCTAATAAACTATTATTATTGCAGTTGGAGTAAACAGATGTGCTATGGTCTCATGTTCATTTACTCCATATCCTTTCGTAAAATATTGTACAGAAATAGGAAATTAAAGACAATAAAAAGTTATCTTTGAAAGCTGGAATATGGTAAAGTATGATCCTGCTTGCCAGCATATGAATTTGGGACGCTTTTACTTAATCCAAACATTTTTATACGCCCGTCTTTGATGGGATGTATTATGGTATACTGATGTCTGCCCATCCTTACGCGTCTTAATCGCACTGGAGTTCGCTTTGACCGTTTTTCTTTTAACTTTGCAGGAAGAATGCTCCCTTTCCTTTTTCTTTGGTGCAGATTTTCCATTCCAGAGTTTTGGGACCTGGAATATCCCCAAAATTCATGAAATGGCACTTTCTTCCACACCTTGTACATTTGTACTTTAACATGAGAACCCTTTGATCATTTTTCGTGATACTTTGTAGGATTGTTAAGTACATATACCATGTTTTTTTCCATTCCAGAGTTATGGAACTTGGAATCTTTAGATCACGAAAATCTGTAAAATTTAAGTCTTTATTATTCAATATCATAATTTTACAAAAAATTAATTATCTTTCTTCTTAAAGGTACAGTACACACTGTCACACAGAGTGTTTCGGTTACAAAGCACTCAGGTCTGACATTTCACACAGCATTAACTTCCTGTTGTTAATTACATAGAAATATAAAACTAGCAAATCATAAATGTCAGTGTAAACACCAGTATTTCACCAGCAATTGTCAGTGTTTTCACTCACATGAAAAAAAATTATTACAATTTTTGGCCAATTTTGGTGTATTCTTTTAATTTGACAGCATTTCAGTGATTTAACACAAATTAAATTTATAAAAAATATCAAATATAATTTGCCCACCCACTCCAAATTTTTAATGGATGAAAATCTAGGAATTATTTTATTATGGCCTTAGAGACTGTATTTTATAGACCCCTTCCCTGGAAAACTTCAAATGTACCAATCGTAGCAAAAATATGAAAAAAATGCCCCCGTTTGTCAGAATTTCCCCATCACCCAATATATAGCGAGTGACCCCCTTTGCGTACTCATTTTCTGTGTTTTGAATGGATCTTGATGGGGTTTAAGCAGTGCGGAGTTTGCCTCTTATGTAAAGTCAACTGGAAACAGGGTTGTTACAAAAAAGTGAGTTTAAAAATTGGGAAAAGGGTGTTGTGCGTGAAGCAGGAAAAGCTGAAAAAAATTATGTGAACTTGGAAAAGGGAAATTGTTCAAGAGTCTTTGTAAATATTGAATTGCACTTTTAAGATTTTCCTACGTCTTATTTCCTGCTTATTTTTAAAGCCGATCAAACTTCCTGCATATAACCTGCTATAATAGCGAGTGTAACAGAGGGCAATTAGACCTTTTCCGGGAGTTTTTAAGCTTGGGAAATCAGGATTTGTATAATTTAAGCCATGAATGTTGGGAAATAAATGCACGGGATCAATATTTCATTCTTTTTTCAGTTCCTTTGTACTGTTGTAGTTCAGGATTTTACATGTAGTAAAAATACATGTAAACTTATGATTCCCCCAGATCCCCCTCATACAAGATCATATTTTCTTCCATATACATATTATACATGACAATTTGTCAGCTTCCATATATAAATGATTAATTTATCTGTTACCATTTGTCTATATTCTCACCCTTATGTGCAGTTGCTCAGTACATTAGCAGATTCGGACATGTTGCACCCCCATCAGACCCCCACCCCTTTATTGAAAAGTGGAATTTTCCTAGCAGGGGCGTCCTCCTTAGTCTAATTAACATCAAGGATTGGACCCCTTTCCTTTCTGTCTTGCCTGGGACAAAAAGTCTCGAAAGTGAGACTTGGGGAGAGGGATGGGGTAATTGTAATGTGTAATTGTAATTAATTACAAATTTTGATGTAATTGGAAGTAATGTGTAATTGACAAAAATTTGAATTACATGTAATTGTAATTTAATTAATCACTTACCAAAAATGGGTTGTAATTTCAATTACTTTTCCAATTACATTCAATTACTTATACATTCCAAATGAGAGCGAATGGAAGATGGCTACCTCCTTTCTTCTTATGAGTATTCAAGAAAGTTTAGATAATTTCTTGACACAAAATATTATTTTGACTTGGTATTTTTAATATGCAAGAAAATGTACTTTTCTCTCTTGTTTTCAAATGTGGATATTGTGCAAATTGATGTTTCCTCTGATGCATTTTTTTCATTTTTTTATGTTTTGATAGAGCAACTCTTAATATTAAATTAATGTTTGAAATATAAATTAGATTTAAAATTAATGTTATTTAAACAGTAAAAAAAACATGTTTATTGAATCTTATTATAAATGCCTACAGCAATATGGCTTCTAATCAGTTGTTTGTCATATTTACTTTGGTGTCAGTGATTAACAAAACTTGATTAGTGTCTAATTGACATGATTAGTGCCTTTAGGCATTATGATCAACCTTTTAAATACAAGTACAAAGTCTAAATTTTAATGATTTTGACATTATTTTATATTTACTATTTATTATCTATCATCAGTGTACCCATGAAACAGTATTATTTTGTTAAAATATTATTAAAATGTTAAAGCGGTGTTCCATTGCTTGGTTTTACCATGTATTTGTAGGGATTTTGTCTCATTTGCATTTACTCCATATCCCTTCATTGTTAATATTATACTCAAAAATTTAAAAAAAATCTTTAAAATGAAAATTATTTTAATTTTCAATTTATTTTATTTTTGTTTGATTAAATTTCAAAAATTTAAATAGCGAGTACAAAAAATTTACAGGTAAAAAACAGGTAAATATTAAATACAAGTTAGAAACAAACTTTAATTGTTAAAACAACACAGTCCACTATGTTTTATTTTTGTCTATAATTAAAAGTGGACAAACCAGGATGACACCTTTCTAATTAAATGAATGTTCTGTTGATGTGTTTAAACTGTCTGCTAAGCTTTCATAAATATTTTACTCCCACATTCAAGTTATAGTCATAATGAAAGTTAGATACATGCCAGCTGCCTGCAAATTGAGGGAATTCAAAATAACTCCAAATAATACTGATTGTATTTGCCAGTCAGTTATTAACCACCAATCGATAAACTTTTGAGTCTGATATGTTTAGACTAGAGGACAATAATTTGAACATTGAATGTAGTTAAAGTTTATCAGTGATCACATTGGTCAATTTCTTGGTAGTTTATTAATTTTGCAATAATAGGTAATAATATGCTTTCCTTCATGGCTCTTATAGTACTTTTCGTTTGATAGCATGATAAATAACTTTTGAAAATAAATGATAAAAATAAAATGTTGGCTTCAAATGTAATTTGTAATTTAATTAATTACATTTGCAAAGTAATTGTAATTTAATTAATTACATTCCAAAATCCTTGTAATTGTAATTGTAATTTAATTGAGCATTTTTGGAAAGTAATTGTAATTTAATTAAATACTTTTCAATGTAATTGACCCCAACCCTGCTTGGGGATAGCGTTTCTGACAGGGGCAGTTTTATTGTGAATTAAAAAGCTTATGTTGTACGTCTATAGTATTTGATGTGCAGTTGCATCAGTATTGGTACAACTCGAATCCCTACTTAGGTCATGGCCCTGGCCCCTAAGTCAAGCATGAATGATCACCTTAGGTTTTTAGTAAGCAGTTTGTACAGCCTGTACCAGTAGTCCAATCCAATTGATATTTGACATACAGTTGCATCTTAAGGAGTATGTACCCATTCCATGCCCATATAATGGTCTTGACCCATTAGTCACGCATGAAATATCACCTTAAGTTTTTAGGAAGCAGTTTGTACAGCCTGTACCAGAAGTAGGAGTAAGTACCAATTCCATGCCCAGATGGTGGCCCTGGCCCCTTAGTCATGCATGGGTGATCCCATCATATTTATTTCTAAGGCTGCTACAGTAGAACAATGTGCAAATTTAAGCGTTGCAAGGGGCGGGCAAGACATATCCTGTGTTTTTGGGTAAATTGTTAATTTTGTGCCCCCACTTGCGCCTCCGATGTATCCTACGAGACTTAATTAATAGATCAAATTGATTAAATAGATTTTATCTGCACTGAAGAGACATAAGTTGTCTCTTAATTAATAGATCAAATTGATCAAATAGATTTTATCTGCACTGAAGAGACATAAGTTGTCGAAATGCGCATATGCAGAATCAAAATTCACAGTAACTTCGGTATTTAGTTATTGATAATCGATCACATATCGATAAAAATCGAACAGTAATCGATTGAATAGATCGTCTAATCGAACATTTATCAATCAAACTCTTTGAGGACTTTCACG
Organism: Modiolus philippinarum; assembly: GCA_002080025.1. NCBI lineage: Eukaryota > Metazoa > Mollusca > Bivalvia > Mytilida > Modiolidae > Modiolus > Modiolus philippinarum. The sequence goes on along the minus strand of MJUU01055359.1, from coordinate 25,749 downwards.
GATTATTTTGATCGATAAGTGATCACTGAAATTTGTGATCAATAAGTGATCACTGAAATTTGTGATCGATAAGTGATCACTGAAATTTTCCTTTAACTTGAGATAATGTTTAGTACCATCTGAGTAACAGTAACGTGTAAATTCATTAGTCAAGATATAAGAAAAACAATTTAGATGGCTGATGTTAATTTTGTGTTATTGCACAACTTAGCATTAATCAATCAGAAATTGATCACACATTTCTAATCAAAATCATTGGTCAAACTGTTCAGAGAGTTTGATAGATAAATGTTTGATTAGCCGAACCAATCAATCGATTACCATTCGATTTTTATTGAAGAGTGATCCACAAGTTAAGTCTGGATCTTACAGGGGAAAAGAATGTTCATCTCCGAGAAAACTAAGCCAATTACACGCATTGGGAACAAACCAAACTTCTAAGGTTATTGAATGACACAGACAGACATACATTTTGTCTACATTTAACATGTTTAAATCAATTCTTATTCAATTGTTGGACCCGTGATTCTTGATGATTATTGTGTACTGCAGATGTAGGATTTTAATATCAAACCATTCAACACCCATCGAGTTACCATTTATAATTCCTTGCACATTCCCAATTACTTTTTCAGATCATTTAATTGATCAGATACATATATATATGTACGTGAAAACAATTCATATGCACTGCCTACTGACGAGTCCCATTGCATATGAGTATTTTCAATTTTCATAAAGGGGACGAAACTCACAAGGCCAAACCGACACAAAAAGGGTAAATGTTAATACAGATTAATTCATATTTTCAATTAATATTAATGTATTATGATGCAGTTTTTCTTTTTATCAATCTCGGATTCAGTCAATATGTTATGTGAGATAACATAACATATCTCCAGTTGAAGACCTTCACCTCTAGTTGAAGACATTCAGGCGACATCAAGATGTGAACAGGAATAAAAGCCCTGTCCTTGATAAACTGGATTTTTCTATGTATCATGTGCGTTTTTGTCACATATACATTCACTCCATGCTATACAAAATGTATACATGTAAATTTAAAAGTCATGTATATGTATATAAACATGATAAATAACATTTAAAGTGACTACTACACTGCATTAAATTGTTATTTTGAGTTTGGCGTTACATTTGTAAGACATTCTGAAGTCAACATGGCCTTGGGAGTCTAGGCATAGACCAAACACCAATGAACCTCAATTAGCAATCAAACCCAACATGCCCAATGTTTTAAATGTTAAATATCTGACTGTTATTGATGTTAAACTGCCCTTCGGTAAGAAGTGCAATTATTTTTATTACACTTCCTGTACATATGCTGTTAATGCTTTAATACTGTCCAGAGTTTTCAATTTTTATACCCACACTCCCAACATGCCCAAGGAGGGGGTATACTGTTTTACCTCTTTCCGTCCATCCGACCGTCCTTCCGTCATACATTATTTTTGTTGCAATATTTCTCTGCACATACCAATCACATCCACTTGATATTTGGTGTGGTGCTTTAGTATGGAGTCCTGTAATGTCCCCCCTTTCTGGCCATATTAGATCACAACTTCCTGTTTACAGATTTCGTGCCTTTTACTTTTCATTTCCTTAATTGGACTTTTTTGCCGCACTTTTCTCAGCAACCACACATGACAGCCACTTGATATTTGGAATATTGCTTCAATACGGGGTCTTGTATCATTGCACCTCCCTTTTTTGGGGCATATCGAAGCACCACTTCCTGTTAACCAACTTTGGGTGCTTTTGTCTCGCCCGTGGCGAAAGTCGCGGAAAGCGAGACATACAGTACAGAAAGAGACATACCATAACAAATCACTTGGGGAGACATAAATTTTACTCCTTTAGACATAAAATCACAGACATACTATCTCACTGTGATAGACCTCAAACAGAGTGGGAAGGATTACATTTTATTACCTGTTTTACCTGTAATTCCTTTGAAGTTTACCTGCTAAATTAGATTTTTACCTGTAAAAAGGGAAATATCCTGACAAAACTTGAGTTTTATTGCCCAAATTAAAATTTTTTCAAGGTATAAATTAATCCCCATCACTTTCCTAGACATCCCCACTATCACAGTGATTAGTTTAGTATGTCTCTTTCTGTACTGTATACGTACAAAGTATGGCGGCGGCGGTACCTATAAGTGGTAGGTCAATGACATTTGGTATATAGGTTGGTCTTGTGTAGTACGTGAAAGTCTGCTAGATGGCTTTTGTTTGTCTGTGACCTCAATTTCACAGGCTATTGAGCATGTTCAGTTTTTGTGATTAGGTCATTTTCTCAGTAACTATAAGTGTTAGGTCAATGATATTTGGTATATAAGTTGGTCTTGAGTAGTATATCACAGTCTGCTATTCAGGTTAAATTCTTTTGTCTGTGACCTCAATTTCATGGTCTAATAAACATGTTAAGTGTTTGTGCTTAGTTTAGATTCTCAGTAACTACAAGTGGAAGGATAATGATATATTGTATGTAGGTTAGTCTAAGGTAGTACATGGCAGTCTGTCATATGGCTTTCGTCCTTGACCTCAATTTCACGGTCTATTGAGCATGTTCAGTTTTTGTGATTAGGTCATTTTCTCAGTAACCATAAGTGTAAGGTCAATGATATTTGGTATATAGGTTGATCTTGATGAGTATTACATGACAGACTGTTATATGGCTTTTGTCTTTGACCTTAATTTCACGGTTCAATGAACATGTTAAGTTTTTGATTGATTGATTGATTAGTTAGAGTTTAACGTCCAATGAGCAATATTTCAGCTATATCAGGACGAGAACAAGTTAATCAATTCAAAAAATTGAAAGTATCAGAAGAAAGAAATAAAGGTGGAAGGGACAACCTGGGCAACGACTTTTGACTGCCACTGGAAAATTGGAGAAATGGGTAGGGGCAGGAAATTTAGCCTTCCATACGACACCCAGTGCGTCTGCTCTCCTTAGAGAAATATAGAAGGGGTCTTTATACTGCATGGAGCGTGGCGTTTCTCCACACAGTTTGGCTACAATGGTTCGCGGTCAGGCTTTCCGTATTATGACCTGACTACCCCGCATAGACAGGGCATTCCCCTATCCACCACCTGGGGACGCGCCCGGCAGCTCTGTAGCCGAAGCCCCTGAAAACCGATTCAGGTGCCGGGTGTTAAGTTTTTGTGCTTAGTTTAGTTTTTCAGTAACTAAAAGTGGTAGATCAACGATACATGGTATGTAGGCTGGTCTTGGGTAGTACATGACAGTCTGACATGTGGCATTTATCCTTGATCTCAATTTCATGGTCCAGTGAGCATGTTAAGTGTTTTGGATTTGGTCATTTTCTCAGTAAATATAAGTGGTAAGTCAGTGATATTTGATATATAGGTTGGTCTTTGGTGTTACGTGACGGTCTGCTATATGGCTATTGTCCGTGTCCTCATTTTCATAGTCCAGTGGTCATGTTAAGTTTCCCAGTCTCTATTAATGTAAGGTCAATAATATTTGGTATGTGGGTTTGTCTTAAATTGAACACGACAGTCTGCTATTTAGCTTTAGCCCTTGACCTCATTTTCATGGTCTAGTGAACAGGTTTTGTTTTTCAGTATCTATCAGTGTTAGGTCACTGATATTTGGCATTTTGGTTTTAGGTGATACATGACAGTGTGCTTTATTGCTTTTGTCAGTTATCCTAATTTCACAGTCTAGGGAATATGTTTAGTTTTCTGATTTAGTCAGTTTGAGTTTACATCAATTTTGCGACCATGTAGGGACGGGCAAGACATCAATTTGGGTCCACACTTGTTAACTTGTAAATTGCTGACAAATTATCTAAAACTTATGATCATCTACCACAAAAAAGCACTTACTATTAAAGCATTATCAATATCAGCTTACTCTTAAAGGTAGAATGTAAAATTCGTTTCATGCTCACCAGTGCAAATTAAAAATAAAAAAAACCAAAATAGCACAATTGTAAAATATGCCAATTAGGCTGAAAATACACAAAGTAAACTGACAGCATTCCAAGTATAATCCATGAAAGCGTGAACGCTTATTTCCAATGGGCCAATGTATGATAATAATTTACAAAGTAAGATATATAATTAAATGGGTTCTAATCAACATGACACACCTTTTAATTGCTCAAAAATAGTTAGATTGATCTAAATTAGCGTGTTTTCAGGAATTACAGAAATAGTCATCGGCCCAATAGTCAGACTTGTCTGAGATGAAAAATTTACCTTGCGTTTTATAGAAATTTACTGTTTTTATCAAAATTCAAAACCCCTGAAGATACTAAGGCTTAATTCCTTGTTTGGCACTCGGTAGATGTCCTTGGTACTCGATTTGGCATCCTATTTCGATAGTTTTTTGTAATGAATACTTCTTTTTTGACTACTTCTGGAATATGGCTTTCTATATTATACTGACCAAAAAAAAAAAAAAAAAAAAAAGAAACGTTACACTCCTTAAATATTGTCTATTTTAATTTGTAGGTATCTGTGATTTTATTCTTTTATAAAATTTTAATCTTTGTGTTACAAAGGAAACCATCCAAGGGTTTTCTCCATTTTGCCGGCTTATGCAATGTTTTATTGGCAACTTCAGTTTGGAAGGCTGGAAAACGGGTGTCTCAAAAATCGAATAAAAATGAGCAATACATTTTTGAAATGTGCGTTATTTTGTTATCTTACTTTGTAAAGGATTCAATTTTTTACGAGATTATGTTTATGTTTGTCAATTTCTATTGCAATTAATGTTTTTCAATTTTGGGGGTAAAAAAGCACGTTTTGGAATCTCAAAAACTGTGAAAATCAATTTCAATTTTTTTGCACGAAACTAAAGCTTTGGGTTAAACAAACATTCTGTGAAAATTTCCAGTCGTTTCGATTTTTTAAAAAAGATATGATACACCGAATTCCAAGTCCGTTGCAAATACACGGAAGTGTAACGTTTCTTTTTTTTGCTGAGTATACTTGATTTTAATACTGCTAATGAGAGGTTACTCCTTGAAACATATGTACAGCAAAGTAGCTTCGGTATTTTGTTATTCAGATTCATGATTACTTATTTTGGAAGCGCATGTGTGTCGGTAATAGCAATAACAAAGAAGGATGTAGAATCTAGTCGTCTGATTTTCGGAACAACAAAATTGAATTGACTTTATCTGGTGTTATTTGTGTTCAGGTACTGTTCGCTAACTTTATGAAAATGCTGTATCAAATTGTATGGGGGTTTGTTTTAAAAAAATCACAGGCTTGCTTACTCCGGTTTACCCACACTAGATTATTAATAAAACACATTGTTTTATTTGGAGCAACTTTTCATAAATTTTAACCTGGAATTTACTTTTTCAATTATAGAATTCACTGTGCTCTCTCCAGATAAATTTTAATCGATTTGAAGGCTGAGATATCTTATTTTGGCTTGAAATTTGATGATGTGATTATTACATTTTACATTCTCTCCCAGTCTCCCTTTCATTTGTATCTCTTCCTTATTCCTTTCTCCTTTCTCCCACCCCTTTCACATGGTCTCCTTTAACCCTGTCTGCCACCTCAGATGTTCTCTTTCCCAGTCCCCCTTTCATTTGTATCTCTTCCTTCTCCCTTTCTCCTTTCTCCCGCCCCTTTCTAATGGTCTCCCTTAACCCTGTCTGCCCCCTCAGATGTTCTCCAGTTGCCTATAGACGGATTTTTCAAGTATTTAAGAAACAATGCAGAGAAAGCATACAGGTAGAAATTTTCCTACTTCTTTTCCATTGTTCTTTACTTAAAGGTTTAACTCTGATTAATTTTAGTTCGTTTGGCACTATACCTGTTGATAGAAAGGTTTACCGAGTATTTTATAAGCTTGGCCAAGTCTTTTGCACCACCTTTAATTAATCTTGCTGTAATATTATCTAATCTGGTGTTCTTGAAGGAGATGAGATTTTTCAGTTAAATCGAAAAATCATTAACATCGTATACTTGTATGTCATTCATCATCAATGTATTCATAAATCATGGTCAACCAACTGCCAAATGGAATTCACCTTCATGCTTTTCCGAATTGCGGCGCTGCTGTACTGTCATGTATAGTTTATGGGAAATCGTCGATTTCACGTATCTGCAAAAATTGTTCCTTGTGCGTGAATTTTCCCGGGATCACGACAATCCAAAACAAAACCTAAAAATGCAATGGCGATACAAAATGTGACAAAATATGGTAGGTTCATTCCATTGTTGACAACCTATAAATCATCATCAAGTTACTGATGAATTATTATCAACTTTTTGACAAATTATTGTAACTAATGTCAACTTACAGACAAATCATTATCAACTTATAAATCGTCATCTACTCACTTGCAAATCATTTAACAACATATTAAGTACTAAAAAATTGCAAATCATTATCAAGACAAAGCAAGATGCTTTATTCTCAGAAACCAAACATTACAATGGTATAGAGAAGTATACAATACATAGTTAATACTTATACATGACAAAACCTACATATATATATATATAATATTTACAATAAGAAAAAAAGAGAGTGAAAAGAAAAAAAATACAGAAGTCCAAATTTTTAGCATAGAGAGCGACTGAACCAATTATATTCCTTATGAATCTACACAATATTTCTAGCTTAACTTAATCAGAAGTACACATTCTATTTTTGAAATTTATGATATTTGGTCTTCATGTTAAGTGTGTAGATAGTCGATTTCTTTTTTTTTCACCGAAAAAAAAACATTCCATAATAAAATGAAATTCATCACCGATACATTGACTGTTACAATTCCTACCTATCAATATTGTTCCAACTTACTGACAAATCATTTTGATTGGGTCCATGTTGTTCATCTGTATGTGTGTCTTCATTTTTCTTTTCTGTCCCGTACTCATGGTGATTTCTTGTTTTTGGTGTTTCTGATGTTGCAATTGTCTCTGTAATATTCGTTTTTTGACTGACTGTTCGGTTCTCATTTACTTAATCTATCAACGTACGGACAACTCATAATCAACTTACTTACTTACAAATCATTTAACAGCATACGTACTAAAAATGGCAAATCATTATCAACTTATAATGCGTTAAAACTCTCCCACAAATCATTGTTGAAAGGCTTATACATCCCCATCAATTAAAGTATTACATTCGAAATCTTGGAAAAAAAGTTTTATCAAATTTACGTTTTCAAATTAGTCTATAGACCATATGTCTCATACAGGTTTTCTTTTTCCGGTCTGTACTAAGACAGTTTTTCTATATTAGTTCAGTATTGATGCCCAGCATCTAAACCATTATGACAGAAAAAATGAGAAGATATGGACGTCAGTTTTCATCGTACTCAACTAATTGGTTGATAACGCTCATTAAACTCTGGCCTCAAATAGATTGGGCATATGCTATTAAAAAATTCTTGGACTCCAGTCCTTTGTCTATAGGCTCCACGATCAACGAAACCCTACATCGATTTCTTTTGAATAGTTCATTCGAAAGCGGTTCTCAATCATCTTTTTTTGTATTCTTTCAAATTTCAAATTTGCGTCTCACGGTTCTCCAACACCCTTACTGATTGCAAATTTCCACTTCTATATGAAAGATTGCTTAGTGGACGTTTAACGACAAATAATCAAGTAATGAAATCGATAAAAGATGCAAGAGACGTGTGCTCTCTGTAAAACCAGTTATGGTGTAATTTGTCTTGAGAGAATTTCTGATATGAAAGCACTATCATTATTTTGAATTTTGGCTCCCATTTTTGTAATTTCCGAATGTTATTTTGACCACTATGATTTTATACCCCAAAAAACAATGAGAGGATATGGAGTGAATGCACATTTGACAAAGCGATGGAACAACGCTTTTATTGTTGTGCTTCATCTTGAAATCACCATGTTGCCTTTAATAATGAGATGTGCCCATGCTTCATACAAAGTTCAAGCCAACATCTAGATCCTAATTTTCTCATAATTTACTCGATGAGCGCCCTGTGGTTTTTTATTTGTTGTGATTGTCTTCTTTTAGTCTTTGTCGAGCAAAGGATGACAGCTTTGTCAGTTAACTTTATTTTGTTTCCGATCCGCATCCATGGGATAAATAAAGCATCCATATAGCGTTGTTCGACATTTAGTATACATGTGCTAGAGGCCTACTCAAACTTATTGTAAGGTATGCGAAAAGCTCATCATTGAAGTGCTCATCGTGACGTAAGATGAAGAACAACAATAAAAAAAATTATTCAATTGCTTGCATGGTTTCACAATGTATTTGTAGAAACTTTGTCTCATGTGCATTGACTCAATGTGCCAGTTAACTCTATGTTTGTTGCCGATCTACATCCCTCGGATAAATAAGGCATTGATGTAGCGTTGTTCAACATCTAGGAAGCATGTGCTGGGGCCGTCTTCAACTTATTATGGGGTATATGAAAAGCTTATTGTTGACGGACTCATTGTGACTTCAAGACGAAGAACAACAATAAAAAAGCGTTGTTACTTGCTTTCACCATGTATTTGAAGAGACTTTGTCTCATATGCTTTTACTCCATATCCTTTGGTTGATTACACAAAAGACAGAACTGGAAATCTGATAATCATCATAAATATGAGCGTGCTTGTTGTAGTGAGCAAAATGTGCGTAGGTGAAAGAAAACAAAATGTCATTGCTTCAATATTGTAATAACATTTTATTGTAAGGTCAATGAACGATATATCAAGGATGGCAGACGAATTCAGTCCGTACTAATATGCTCTGCATTTCCATTTCCTGCTGAAAATTCATTTACAACATGTTCCTGGTGAAAACGCATGTCATTTAATAACTTCTGTACATAAATAAATTACCGAAAATAATGTAATTTTAGTTTCTGTATATCAGCAATGAAAGGATATGGAGTAAATGCACATGAGACAAAGTCTACAAATACATGGTTAAAAGCAATAGAACAACGCTTTTATTGTTGCTCTTCATCTTGAAGTCACCATGAGGCCTTCAACAATGAGCTTTGACTATACCTCATACTAAGTTCAAGACGGCCCCTAGCATCGGTTTGAGCGGAAGCCATTACTAGATGTCGAGTAACGCTACATCCATGTTTATTCTGGCCATGATTGCGGGATTTTCAACAAACATTAAGGAAACTGGCAAAGTGTTCTTACAATCACTGTCATCCGTTGTCTGACAAAAGCACCAGTATCCATTTCGACAAATCATGCGTCTTCAGTGCCGATAAAAAAAAAGACAATAAACCAAATCTTTGTAAAATTTGAAAGTAAAAAAAAAAAATATCTAACTGAAACGCCAAAAATACCCGGTAAGCTGAAGCTAAAGCTGTGCAAGAGGAAGATAGTAATTATAGTTTAAAGCAAACTTGTAAAATTTTTGATATGGAATTTTCTGTTGAGGAATTAATTTCCGAAATGGCCATACAGCTCATTAAATTATTGCAGTTTGAGTGAACATATATGTCATGGTCTCATGTTCATTTACTCCATATCCTTTCGTAAAATATTGTAAAATTTTTGATATTGCATTAATGGTACCGAAAGGTCCATATGTTTAACAAGAGTATTTATTTTTGAAAGTTAAGTTTTATGGTCCTCATTCCGACTAGAAAAATTATTTACATTCGAGTATTCGGAACATGGTTTGATTCCTTGTTGACCTTCACGAACGATTCAAATCAAATTCATTAGCTCGTTGGTCATTGCAGACACACCAGTCCTTTTCTCCTGATTGACGAGTAAATAATCTGTGAACCTGATATTGCTCTTTTGATCGAAGAAATGTTATCAAAACTTACTTATAAAACTACTACAGATCTATTCTGAAAAAGGAGTCCAATCCGATTCTAGAAAAGAAGGGGGCAGGTCATTTTTTCAATTTTTTCCAATTTTTTGCTAAAATTTTGCACAAAATCTAAACAAAATTTCCAGCAAAAAGGAGATTTTTCACTCTGGAACTCTGGAATCCCATTTTGATTCGCCAATGCAGTTTGAAATGAGGTATTTCAAATTCAAGAAGTTGCCATTTCCGTATAATATGATTTAAACGTGTATAAATGAATTATACATTAAAAATCTATTCGTTCAAATTATTTTTCTTGGGTTACGGCATATTAACATGCAATAGCACTTAATTAAGAGCAGTCTCTCCTAAAGATTTTTTCGTTTATAACTATTTTACACTTCTTGTGATCTAAAACGTTTTAAGTACGTCACATTAGAATTGTCAAATTACTCCTTTTTAGACAATCAAAACTTTTCGTAAAGAACAAATGAGTATTGCGACGATCGTTCGCAAGAAAACGTAATAAAAATTATTCCCACCGCAAAAGACATAAAAAATGGCAACCATGGCCAACGAGGTCACGTTCAAATCACACAACCTTTTGATTCAGATGTATTATCTATCTCCGAATTAGGTGCTTAGCGCTTGTTCTGTCAGACTTTCACCTTTGCGACACCGGAAGGAGATGGTTCTCTCAAAGTTAGCCTGGATCCCGTACAGTAAACACACACACTAGTAATACAACTGGCTTCACTAATGAACAAGAACATTTAACTTTTTCTGTACAGTAAAACTGTTTCTCTAATGATATGTCAAGTTTAAACCGGTTTCGACCCGTTAGATAAATTTTCTTTATTCAAGGTATGTTAAATAAAGCCTGGTGGTATATCCCGCCAAATCTGTTCGGAATACAATTCTCGGTGTTTATCATTGATCATTAGAGAAAAAGATTACACCACTTTATCCCGATTATTACCATATTTTATCCACTCTCGATAATTAAATTTCAAAATTTTAAAATGGTCGACAAGCCTCGCAATTGAAATTTTAAAATTTAACTATCTCTAGTGGATAAAATATGGTATTGAACGGGATCTTGTGGTGTAATCTATATGCAACCTTACTTGTAACCAAGGATGTCATGGATGTTGCATGATATAACAAATAATAAAATACCGAACTTACTGTATATTTGGTTCATGCATAACAATTCAGTGCTTTTCTTCATTAATCTTTACAGTCTTAGTTTCAATTTTAGTTGTCATTCAACTGTGGTACCTATCTTGACAATGGAAATAAAGTTGCTGAAACAAATTTCATTGTTCCACTGAAAATCAGTTCTTTAATACTCTAGATTCGTTATGACAAGTTTTTTTCGGACAATAGAAATATAGCATTTTTTTTATCTAACTTATATTACGAATATTTTAGACAGAAATGAAATGTAGATCTTCCTTTATAGCCGTAAATTCGTTATAAAACACATTTTTATTTGCTAATAATTTCGTTTGTTTGTACAGCTTTTCGATCCTAAATTTCCTCTAAAATGCCCATTTTTGTATTTTTTTCAGTTATTACAAATGTTTTCAGGCACAGATTTATATTGGGCATTAGTGGAATGTTCTCCAAAATATGAACTGAAAATATAACTGTAAATTCTGTTTCCCCTTGTTTCATATAGACAAAACTTAGAAAAGAAAAAAATGCACCGAAAACATATATATAAACATAAAAAGTGCCACATTTCCGCATATGTTTATTGCAAGTTGAGTCGTAGCACCTAAAATTGAAAAAAATCATTTGGTCCGCTGTCCGGTTTAGGTATTAAGATACTATGAAACAGTTCCGGTATTTAGATACAAGGAAACAGTTCACAGCACTGTTTATATTTAGATACATATGTCATTGTTTACTGCAACACTGCACTAATTTTGTTAGAAATGAAATGTATTCAGGGTTTCAATTGTGTATTGTAAGCCAACCGTACGAGTGATAACTGGAAGCGAAGAGTGTTTGTACCTCCAATTGATGGGCGAGTTCAAATCCATTAATAGATAACAACACATTTTTGAAAGGGCTATTACGAAAGTGCAAGATGAATTCGAATATAATAGAGCTTTTTGGTTGTGAATGTTCATTTGCGTTACTTTATGACAATGGACTTAAAGTATCTCAAGCGAGTCTGCTTTATCTCTTTGACGGTGTCATATAGCCATTTTTCCCCTATGCTAGTCTTTCCGGGGGGAAATTCTGGATTCCAGGAAAAATAGGTACGTTCCAGCTTTTCCCCCGTAAAATATACAGGGGAAAAACTGGATCAGACCAGTGTTTCCCCTTTGATCATATGTGCCAGTTTCCCACCCAACGTCATCGATAGTATTGCGACGTTTTAATCATAAAGTTTCTTTTTTCTTCATCGCAGCATGGTGAATGTATGTTTTAGGATGTGAAAAGCATTACAGTGCTTCTTCTACATAAGCAAGTGTAAATTAAAAAAAAATGTTAAAAGCACATAAATCAAAACACAATTAAAAATCTCCATACTTGGTCAATTCTATCCCATAAATGTTCAAGGTCTCAATAATAAAGATTTACATGCCTTTTTTGTCTACTTATTTCTGTATGTGTATGTTCACTACCCCTTATGGAGAAATATTTAAAAATCAAAGTTATTTAAATCTACGAAGGATAAAACGATGGCTCAAAAACCAATTTCTAGCAACGCCAAATTATTATTTCAATAAATTACAATAAGGAGACGAAACAATTACGTATTCAAAATCTATAGAGAACGAATAATAAAGAATAAATATTGCGCAACAACGTGCAATTCCGCTTACAAAGGCCGTCTTGAAATTACTTCGGGTACGAGCACAGATCACTGTTGCAAGCTAGCTAGCTTTGTCTCACGTGCATTTACTCCATACCCTTTCATTGTTTAAAATGTGAATGAAAGGATATGGAATAAAATGCACATGAGACAAAGTCTCTACAAATACACGGTAAAAAAGAAACAAAGGAACAACGCTTTTATTGTTGTTCTTCATCTTGAAGTCACCGTGAGGCCTTCAACAATGAACTTTGCTCATACCTCATAGTAAGTTCAAGACGGCCCCTAACACCGGTTTGTGCGGAATTCTTTGCTAATTGTTGAGCAACGCTACATCCATGTCTTAAACATTATTTAAACATTATATGAAAATTATTGCATGGGATTTTCATAAATTCCAACTTTTGAAATGACGCGCGAGACAACTTCATGCATACCATAAAAGCTATAAAGTAGATATATCAATTAACACTAGATGTCAGCACAGTCAAATTTGAAAAACTGAAATTTTGTAACCAGAGTAACATACTTAAAGGTGCAAATTGAAAAACCACACCCAAAAACTTAAAAAAATCATTTTTAACAGTAAATCCTAAAAATTCTGAAGGTTCCATCGTAATTTTAAGGGGATTTGAATCTTCTTTTCTGTTATTTTAGCAGTTTCACGACAATACATGTGCATATTTGCTATGCAGTGAATTGATAATTTCTCTGCATGTGAAACATAAGAATCAAATTCTCTTATGGGAAGAACCCATAGATAGGGATAGGATTGTTGGCATGTATGCTATTAGAGAAAAGTACTGTGCAAAATATTCATCTTGACTATACAATCGACTTGATGAGTGTACTGTGTTTGTCTATATGTTGTAATCGTCCACTAGCTTAAGACACTAGTGCTTTTGTCGGGCAACGGATGACAATGATTGTTAGAGCACTTCGCCAGTTAAATTAATGTTTGTTGACAATCCCGCATACATGACTAGCAAAGGGATGGATGTAGCCTTGTTCGAAAAACAAAGAATACCGCTCAAACCGGTGCTTAGGGGCCGTCTTGAACTTACTGTGAGGGTATGGGCAAAGCTCATTTTTGAAGGCCTCATTGTGACTTCAAGATGAAGAACAACAATAAAAGTGTTGTTCCTTTGCTTGTTTTTACCGTGAATTTGTAGAAACTTTGTCTCGTGTACATTTACTCCATATCCTTTCATTTACCATTGTACATTTGTACAAGGGGGGAATTCTAGCATGGGGGAAAACTGCAATATGTAAACGTATTCCAGTTTTTCCGGGGAAGAATGGCTCCGATCCAAAATTTCCTAGGGGAAAAGGGGTCGATCCAGTTTCCCCCGGGGAAAAACTGGCATGGGAGAAAATTGCGATATAACACTGGATCCATATAGGGGGTATATTTGGCTTGAATCATTTTTGGAAAATGTGTTAAGAATTATAATGAAATTGAGAAATATGACAAAAATATCGCCCAGAACCCTATTTTTTCAATGACTGAATCTAGTCGGTTTTAAAACGAAAAAATATATAAATTACAATTATAAAATAAATGCACTGATTTATGAATGAATACATGCAGCATTTCAACCAAATACCATATAATAAAAAACATTAATTACATTTGGAAAATGTTACTGAATGATCGTCAAGAAAACAAGAGTTTTGTAATCCATGACATAATGCAAAGATAAACGTACAGAAACATTTTCTTTCATGTCGATACATTATTTGTTATTTTAGTGTAATTGTAATCCTTTGAAGCTGAAATTGTAATGAGTTACATGTTCTGTTATTACGTTAAGTGCATTAGCAGGGAAGTAATAAAAATACTTTCATTGATAATAGTTTAGAAACGTCCTAAAACCCAAACTGTTTGTAGTATATAATGAGAGAAATTGTATGTTTTCCTGTTACAAATATGACAAGAATTCGCTTTCTTGATTTGAGATGTCAATTCCTAAATATTGTGGTTTATTTCGAAATGCAAACGACTTACCTTAATGTTTGGACAATTCGAATTTAACTACATGCATTATGATTGTAAAATTAAAAGTTCATCAAATTTCGCATGTAAATTAGCAGGGGGTCCAATCGAATTGGTAAGTGCAGCGTGTATTTTGGTAAGTGCTACCAAAGATGGCTGACGAGCCCCGCTTCGGCAACTAAAGGTCAGTACTTGAGAAGGTCTTATCGTTGTACATTTGTACATTGTATTCTGTAAATATTGCGTTTCGGCTCTCCTACCATCTGACAATCAATACGTGTATTCACTTTCATACAAAGAACGCTTTTCAGAAAGCTATTGAAGAAAAACCGACGAGGAGTAGGTCAAAATTTTGAACACGCCAACTTCATCTTTAGATTTCTATACACCGAACCCATTATATGTTACGTTTGTAGTATAGAATTGGTGCTTGTTGATGGGAAAACATGTCAATGATTTATTTTTCATAAGGCCGTGTAGCGTTCTGTTTATTTTCGACATTACTTCAAATTTTGGTAAGTGCAGTGCGGTGTACGCCAAAATTTTGGTCGGTGTCAGCTATTTTTAAGGTTGTACGTCAGGGTTCAAAAAGTGTCAATTAGAACTTTGAGATATTCCCATGGGTTAATTTATTTATAAAAGACTGCAGAAAATAGAGTATAAACTGGGTCACTGCTCATAATTTTTTCGCCTTTTATTGTTAAAATGTTTACAAAAATCATTATTTTTTTTAAAAAGTTTCATCAGAAAGAATTTTGATTGATTTTATATTGCTAGAGTTTCTGAAACAAAACGAAAAGTGGTTTTCATTGGGCTTATATTCACATCATTTCACGAATTATAAATATTCCAAATTATATCTTTGTTAAGTATTTTTAAATAACTTCATGTTTTAATCTTCAAATCAAATTATTTTATAATTAACATGCCTATATGTAGAGAAATGGAACCGTTGCTTTTGTTTTAACGAAATAAGAGTTTTCAAAGTGTTTTAAACATTTGTACCTTTTGTAAATGAAAAATACCTACCAAAGCATAAAAAATGAATTCAAAATGGCAGAAGACTCCCGTTCTCCGTTAATGAAAATAAAAATAGAAACATAAGTGTGCAAACAATTGTATCAGAGACATATTGTTTTATATTACTCTAATTTTATAGGTCAGTATATATTTCTCAATATTTTGAAAACATTAAAACATCTTAAATTCTAATAGAGGAAAATAAGATATACACTAATATTTGGTAAATAATGGTTATTACACTGTAGCCATAGAGGAGAAAAAAAACTGTAACCGAACTATATCTTTTATTTAAATACGGGGAGCTCCATCATAATACAAATATTAACGAATTAACTTAAAGATTTCACGTATTCATTTAAATTTTTTTTAATCCGCTGCTAAGAATTGTAAAGTATTGGAGTAATATTCCCAAATTATTCTATAGTAACATATGTTCAATTTAATACAAAAGAAATCAAATCAGAAACATGCCTATATCGACTGCTTGACTAGTTCCCACTTTGCTTCCTTTATTTAAGGGAACTGTTCTAAATGTGGCATAAAAGCTTCCTAGCATAAAACTGAAGTGGAGTTGTGCGAACAAACCATGTACCCTTTATGGAAGGACGGACGCATAAGCAAGGGTAATTTGCCCCCGAATTTTCGTTGCAAGGTCATACAAATTTATGAAGCTTCATAGGCACTTTTAGAAATACAATACTACTATAGCACTATAAAATATCAATTTACTTATCAAATAACATCGGGACCGAAACTCTAACTTCTGCTTCATCATTTACTAAGATTGCAAATTTTACTACATTTTATGTATTAATGGGTTGTTTAAAAGGCCGGTAATGAACAGCTTAGAATGTATTTTTATAATAATTTGATGCAGGTGTTCGTCAAGGTGATAATATCAATCCCAATATGTTTATTTATGATAATATCTGATAATGATTTTGAAAAGTCTATGATTACACCTTTTAAAATAAGCGCCAGCCACCAGACAAAAATTCTTCCGAATAAGTTTCCAATGAGGTTACTATGTTAGACAATGCCAAAATTGACAGCAATCATTGATGAACTATGGACCTGTTAGATTGCTTTGTTGAAGGATTAGTATAAGGACTATTGTGACGTAGATTTGTCGAATTGCTTGTTTGAAAGAAAGGTGAAAAATTAATTTAATTATTTGTAGGTGTGCATCAAGGTGATATTCGATGCTTAGATATGCTGAGCATGATTTTACCCAATGCATTTTATCACCAGCTATCATCAACTGACAAAATATTTAAGGATGGATTATATCATTGTAGGTGTGTGTCAAGGTGATATAGTGAATCCTTATATATTCTACGATCTATTTATGATGATTGCCGATCATTATTTTGAATTCTTTATAAAGGTAATATAAGTTACTTAGTCTGTGTCTATATATTTTGAATAATCATCAGCCATCAGACAAAACAAAAGACTAAAATAATTATTTCCATATGCTACAATGTTAAACTAATCTCCAAAATCGAAGCAATTGATGAAATGCGTTCATGCCAACTACCTTTGAGGAAGGGTACATTTAATACCTGTTGTGACCCAATTCGCTTCCAACTAGTTGCTTGGAAAGTCTACAGTGAAATTCTTAGCACGTCTTTAATTCGATGTAAGTGTGTCAATGCAAAATATATTTTTGCCTATTTAAGGAGGCTACTGATCATGATTTTGAAATCAGACTAAGAATTATCTTCTTCTTCTAGACTTGGTTTTGGGGCGACTTACTATGAAAGTAATTGAACTGAGAATTATGTCAAGTTACTAAATCGCAGTAAAGAACCTTTGTTCAAGTTAAGAGCCCATCTAAAGACTGTTAAGATGAAATTCTGATTCGAATTGATTATTTTAAAGGCCGGAGATAAAACCCTTAGAATGTATTTAATTCGATGTAGGTATTCCTCAAGGTGATATAATAGAACCTATTTTAATATATATGTTTTTATTTTTGATGATGGAATCTATACTTAAGTTAAAGCTTATATCTTAAAATCATCACCAGACAAAATAAAACAGTGAATAAGATTCGATAAGATTCGATAGGTTATATTTTTAAACTTAGCTCTCGTTTCACAGTTGTCTCTGGTGAAATGTGGACCTGTCAAATATCTTTGTTGAAGGGCTAATCTAAGGTCCATTTTGAACAAGTTTACTTCTATTTTTTGGGGTGTTTTTTTGAAAGGTCGATTATAGAACCTTTAGATTGTATATAATTCGATGTAGGTGTGTGGCAAGGCAAATATATTTTTGTTTATTAAAGTTCACTACTGATAATCAGTTTTAATTCAGACTAAAGATAATGTCAGGTTAAGTACGTCGCAGCAACCTTTGGTGAAATGAAAACCTGTCAAAAATCATTGCTCAAGTTAAGAGCCCAACTAAGGACCATTGTGACCAAATTTTCATTCCAATAAGTTGTTTTAAAGGCTGGCGATAAAACCCGTGGAATGTACTTAATTCGATGTAAATATTCCCGAAGGCCAAAACCTAAAATATTATTGTATATTTATGATGATTGAGTCTAGATTCAACTTAAAATCAGATTACTTCGTTTGTGCTTATATCTTAAATAATCATCATACAAAATAAAACAGGTTACAAATTAAACTAAGCTTTTATGCCACAGTAATCTTTGGTTAAATGCAGACCGGTCAAATATCAATGTTGGAGGGCCCATCTAAGCACCCTTGTGAACAAGTTTAGTTTCAATTGGTTGTTTCAAATGCCGGCGAAAAATCATGAGAATGTATTTTATTCTATGTATGTGTGCGTCAAGGTGATAAAATTGGTCATAATATATTTGTTGTCTATTTATATTGATCATGATTTTGAATTCAGACTAAAGTTAATTTTAGGTTACATAAATCTTTTAATTAAAATAATCCCTAGCCATCATGCAAAAATCCATCGTTCGGGAATGTAAAAAAATAAAATTTGACACACTTATTGACAAAAATGAAGTTCACAAAAATTCCTTTATACTACATGTTTCACAGCTCACTGCAGATTTTACCCTAGTTGGAGGGTAAACTGAACAAGTTTCTACCCAAGAAAAGTAAGGTAGCATGACGAGATCTCGATAAATATTGATGGCAGGTCACAACCTTGGTTGAAAATGATTAATTGTTACAAGTAACTAAATTCTTAAGATATGTCCGGTAAGATTATAGTGAAGTGTATATTTTGTTAAATGCAGCCTTTTTGTAACTTTGCGGTTCCCTTGATATTACAGTAAAGACTTGTCGATTAAAAAATTGCAAACAATTTAATTGAAGATGATGACCATTAATTTTCTTTTTCCTGTTTCAGTGGAAAAAGGATAGTAAATCATAAGGAAGGATTTGTTTATTCTGATTAACAATATAAGGAAAATAATGAAAATATCTAAGGCATGCCGAGCTTTTAGTTGCTACCTTTTTATCATTTCAATTCAAAAAAACATTTTCCTGATGATTTTGGCGACAGTATTGTATTGTCACTTTAAACTATTAAAACTCCGTACATCAACCCAAGAATTTCGTTACGTTAGCTCAATATTTTCAAACTTGATTCACAGCAGACTGAATTATCATTTACAGCAACATTATTCAATAACAATGAAAAATCATGAAAGGATATGGAGTAAATGTACATGAGACAAAGTCTCTAGAATTACATTCAGCTTGAAGGAAGAAAGTCTTCTTGTCATAATTAAAGCTTTTCATTGGCAGTTATGGACATTTTTTCACAAATTTGACGCGTATCGATATTTTACGATTTTAAAAAATACAAACGTATGCATCATCCTCTTGTTTTCCTGTCCCTTTTCATTCATTTTCAATATTTCAGAACGAAATGCAACGGTACTGTCACCTCCTGCAAGTTAAATTCATTTTTCTTAGGAAATAACTAAATACCGAAGTCACTGTGAATTTACTTTCTGCATATGCGCATTTCGACAAATTATGTCTCATCAGTGCAGATAAAATCTAAACGTTTGGAAGACCATAGACTCAAAAATGTTTAAAAACTGATAGAGAACAAATAACCAAAGTGATCTAAATGTAAAGATGAAATAAAATGCAGATATCTTTTTGTAGTAATACTCCCACAGAATTGGAATATATTGCACTTACCAATTTGGCGTACACCGCACTGCACTTACCAAAATTTGAAGTAATGCTGAAAATAAACAGAACGCTAAACAGCCTTATGAAAAATAAATCTTTGACATGTTTTCCTATCAACAAGCACCAATTCTATACTACAAACGTAACATATAATGGGTTCGATGTATAGAAATCTGAAGATGAAGCTGTCGTGTTAAAAATTTTGACCTACCCCTCGTCGGTTTTCCTTCAATAGCTTTCTGAAAAGCGTTCTTCGTATTAAAGTAAATACACGTATCGATTGCCAGATGGTAGGAGAGCCGAAACGCAATATTTACAGAATACAATGTGCAAATGCACAACGATAAGACGCCCTCAAGTACTGACCTTTAGTTGCCGAAGCGGGGCGCGTCAGCCATCTTTGGTAGCACTTACCAAAATACACGCTGCACTTACCAATTCTATTGGACCCCCTGATTAGGGTCGATTCAATAAATGCGTCCCTACCCGACTTCTTGACCAATCAAATGCAGTGACTATGTGACTGATTCAACGTTTGCTTGGCAGTTCCTTTGTGAAAACATGACAAAAACCTACATTGTGCATGAATATATACAATATTTTGTCGGGTTCCGTCCGCATTTGATGACATTGTGTTTTCTTAAACACAGAAGCTGACAAAAGATTTACACGCCACGAACTGACGGTGGGGAAAGATTTATTGAATCGGTTCTATATTGAAATATGTCTTTAAATCAAAGATTTTCATTTCCAGGAAATAGCATATCATTTACGTAATATTTTTAGCAGATGTTAATTTGAAGTGGTTATATATCATTTCTCGGTTTCTATGGGAGTTCACACTGTGAGTGCTTTAGTTTTTTGTGTTGTCTTGTTATATTTTAGCTTGTCTTCGTTAGTTATGTTTGTGATACCGGTCTGTCCTTGTACATGTTTGAATACTTGATGATTACAAAAGCTTTCCAAAATTTTGAGGTTTGGTGAAGTAACACGTACCATGATTTTCAATTGGTTTTGTCTCGAAGTTAGCAAATGACATTAACAAATCAGCTACCAAACAGATCTTTCAAAAACCTATATGCCTCACTTACCGTGTGACGGGTGCTGTTAACAGACCAGGACATGCTTACCCTTCCGGAGCACCTAATGTCACTCTCAGTTTCACTGGAGTTAACACTGTGAGTGCCTTTGTTTTGAATGTTGTAATTTCTGTTTCTGTGCTTTGTATCTGTGTAACGTTATTGTTTAATTTGTGTCTAACGTCATTGTTTTCTGTGTTCTTGTTTTGGCCATTTCTTTTGACTTCGATTTTTGTAAATTTCACTCCTTTGTTCCTTCGATATTCTACTGCCGATGTTTCTTAGAATTAATAAAATATGCCTTAGATAGAAATTAGAAATCTACAATTGCTTAGCTTGCTGTCCTCGCCAACATAGTTTGGAAAAGGAATTTAAGCAGGTGGTAAGGTGAGCTGCAAAGGAAGAAAATTAATATATTTTTTAAGGTTATTAACATTGGGGAAATCTAAGCAAGGTGGTAAATGGAATCGAACCCACACCTCTACAGCACTATCCGCTTAGCAGTCGCCAGTCTGCTGACAACTGCACACAACAACGAACACCTACGAAAGTACTGTCTATTGTAGGCGTATTCGAAAATACGCAAGGCAATATAGAAATTAGTGTCTTTGTTTCTTAGTTTTTCCAAAGTTGACATTGTCCTTGGGTTGTCCATTTTAGACTGACGTTTCGGTTCTCACTCACTTTAGTAGAAACCAGAAGTAGGGAATTGTTACAACGATAAGAAACAGAAAAAATTTTTTGAAAGCAGCTTTATATATATGAATGATAATATTGTATTCATTTGGAAAAATTAATTTATATGTATAGAATGGTGAGCTGCAAAGGCATTGCTCTGATTTCCCGAAATAAAATGGGTCACTATTCGAAGTATCAAAAATAATGCTTCTAATATGATAGTAGGTGCAGCTTACGGAAGGTCGTCAAGAAGAAAATGCAAGGGATTTGCACTACTTATTTTATGTTTCGGTATTTTCGGATCCAGTTGAAAAACTTACGTTAAGCCGTAATCTACCGAGGTTTCCCGATTGGTCTGAATTTCATTCATTGTTTATGCGTACATACATGAACTGCAAAAGAAGTTTGTATTCAAAAAGCATCGTGCAAAATACTGAGGCTTCATTCCGTGTATGGCACTCGTTGGATGTCCTTATTACTGAATTTGGCCTCGTAATTCGATATATTTGGTAATGAGTACTTCTTTTTTGACTACATGTACTTTGGATTATTGTTTGATTTAAATGCTGCTGATAAGAGGTTATTCCTTGAAAAACGT
This sequence comes from Modiolus philippinarum, assembly GCA_002080025.1. NCBI lineage: Eukaryota > Metazoa > Mollusca > Bivalvia > Mytilida > Modiolidae > Modiolus > Modiolus philippinarum. Next base: position 3,617 of record MJUU01055359.1, on the reverse strand, counting down.
GTACAGCATAACGAAATTTACCATAAATGATGCAACTTGGGTATTGATTGTATTTGAAACCTTTGGGCCGATGCCACTTCTGATGGACGAGAGGTCGCCGAGGGTATTTTCCAGCCCAATAGTCAGGCTTGTCTGACACGAAAAAATTGCGTTGTGTTTCATAGAAATTTACAGTTTTTAACAAAAAGTCTAACCCCTTAAAAATACTGAGGCTTCATTCCGTGTATTGCACTCGGTTGATGTCCTTGATACTGAATTGGCCTCGTATTTCGATATTTTTGGTTATAGTACTTTCTTTTTACTACTTTTGGGTTTTGGCTTTCCATATTGTTTGATTTTAATCCTGCTGATGAGAGGTTATTCCTTGAAACACGTGTACATTATAACGAAATGTATCGCTTATTATGCAACCTGGATATTGGTTGTATATTTTCAGCTCACCTGGCCAAAGGTCATGTGAGCTTTTATCATCACTCGGCGTCCGTCGTCTGTCCGTCCGTACGTTAACTTTTATTCAAAGATCTTCTCCTATGAAATACTTGTTCAATACTAACAAAACTTGGTCTGAATCATCACCAGGGCATGCACTTTCAAGTTTCTGGTTTTTATGTCCGTAGACCAAACAACCTGGTCGCTGTTACTAAAAATAGAACAAAGGGGTTAATATTTTTTGCAAATTACTCGAAAACCGTTACAGATATAAAAAATCTGAGATACGGGTAAAAATGATCAGCATGATGAGATCTACCTGCCTTGTAATTTTGGAGAATATCCGATAACCGGTCTTGGAGTTATTGCCCCTATCAGTAAAATTTTCGTTTTAATGTTACTTTTAGTCTTATATTTTGAAAATGGTAGAAGACAGAAGAGAAATTCAAATTACAAAAAGCTCAGCATAGTAAGATCTATATGTCTTTCAATTTTGAAATCTTAAGACCAAGATAGGAGTTATTGCCCCCTTTTCTTTAAATTTTCATGAATTTTATACTTTTTACTCTTATTTCAAAAACTGTTTGAGAAAGAGGTTAAGTGTAAATTGCAAAAGTGTTAAGATTTTCAAGGACTACAATTTCTACATATGTTCAGCAAATTTGCATATCATCGAGGATGGCCGCCAGCATGGGGCATAGTTTGAAATATAGACCCTATGGGAAATGCATTCAGAGATGATCTCCTCTGAAACCGCTGAGCTAACGGGAACCAAACTTCGTAATTAAAGTCCTCAGGTGGTTCCCTTTAAAGTTTGTGATTTTTTATGTTCGTACCTCAACCAAGATGGCCGCCAGCGGGGACAATAGTTTAACATAGGGACCCTATGGGAAATGTATTCAAAGATCTTTTGCGCTGAAACTACCCAACTAATTGGAACCAAACTTGGTCAAAATAGTCCTTAAATGGTCCCCTTTAAAGTTTGTGATTTTAATCTTCGTACCTCTCGTAACATCTGGTGAACTGATTTATAGTATAAATGGTTGGTATTTTGGTGACAATGAATAAAACGAGTAACCAGGTGAGCGATGCATGCTCATGTGAGCCTCTAGTTATACTTCTGTTCGTCCTACCTATATCTACAGTTCAAGTACAAAAAATGCACGGGAAATTGACCATTAGATAAAAGAAGATAAAAGAATTGGTAACGTCGCAACTTTTTGTAGATGTGTATTTCTTTGTAATAAACTGATGCCCTGATGTTAGCGTGGCCCAACATTTTTACAAAAATTTTTTTCGTAATCGGGCAATAGCAACTATTGCAGTTTGCTCCACGAGATCAAAGAAAAATATCACAGTCTAAAACCAACGAAAAAGTAAGTACTACTAATCTCTGTCAATTTGTCTAGATCTGTTTGTGCATTTCTCTTTTTTTTTTCGTGCGAAAAGGTCTATAAGTATCGCCATGTACTATTGAGAATTGACGATAAAATCGCAATAGACCATATCCGAGTTCTGGTATTCAGATTCACCAGTTGTTTTTTGTCCGCCCTACGTCACAAACGTGTCCGCCCCATGTGACCAACTTCATGACGTTTTAGGCTCTATGACGTGACGTGTTCTATACTGTGACGTATTGAAAAGTAGTCTGGTAAATCCTAATACCATAGGTCGGATATGGTCTATTCGAAAACGTTTCTTGGAAAAACATGACGTTTAATCGATGATGCAATCAAAGTATTATACGTCATGTAGTTTGGTATTAATGCAACTTGGGACACAATTTGTGTACAAAAAATAAGAATTGGATGAAGCTAAGAGCCCTATTGTTCACAAGAATTCCAATCTCAAAAAGTTATACACCAACAGTAGTATATAGGTGGTTACAAATTATTATTTGTGGTGGTGGATCGTGGTGGATCACCGGAAGTGACGTCACCGGAAGTGACGTAGAGCGGAAGTGACGTGACGGAAGTCACGTGACCGGAAGCGGAAGTCACGTGACCAGATGTAGACGTGTTTTTACTGCGCATGCGCAACCGGAAGTGGCCCTTTTTGAGGCCCTATACGGGCCTATTGACCGGAAATGGCGTGTTGGAACAACACGTGACCCCGTAGAGGTCACGGTTGACTTTAGTGCAGCGCGCATGCGCGACCAGAAGTGGGCGTAGCCCCAGGTATAGACCGGAAGTACCCCTTTTTGAAGCCCTAGTCGGGCCTATTGACCGGAAATGACGTGTTGAAAGAGGGCAAGGCCCCCGTAGGGATCACGGTTGATCTTACTACAGTGGACATGCGCGACCGGAAGTGGGCGTAGCCCCAGGTATAGACCGGAAGTCGGGTATGTTCACTAGTCGGAACGACTCGGACATGGTCTTTCGGATGTTTTTATATGTTGTAACAATGTTCTTTATATTTTCTTCCCTTTTCTTTCATTTCCTTCCTTATCCCACCCTTTTTATTGTTGGTATACCTTTTCAACCCCTTTTCAATGTTGTATTTCAATCCAATGTTTAGACTAATACCCCTTTTTAAATGTTTTAATAGCATTTTGCCCCTTTTCAGTATTGTTCTTTGTATTTTCTACTTTTTTCATCCAATTTTCTCCATAATCCCAATCTTTTTTAAATGTTGTTATACCTTTTCAGCCCCTTTTTCAGTATTGTTCTGCACTCTAATGTTTAACCTAATATCCAGGCGTGGTCATTCAGCAGTTACCATTGTATTTCTGTAGGTGTCTTCTATCAGGTCCGCGTTTGTCAAAGGGACATAACTCTTGGGAATACCCATTGTTTTTTGGGGTGTCTTCTATCAGGTCCGCATTTGTCAAAGGGACATAACTCTTGGGAGTTCCCGCGTTTTTTTTGGGTGTCTTCTATCAGGTCCGCGTTCGTCGCGGCCATTCAAAGGGTTGTTAAGCACAATGTTGCTAGGTGTCTTCTGTCGCGTCCGCGTTCGTCAAAGGGACATAATACTTGGGAATACCCATGTTTTTTGGGGTGTCTTCTATCAGGTCCGCATTTGTAAAAGGGACATAACTCTTGGGAGTTCCCGCGTTTTTTGGGTGTCTTCTATCAGGTCCGCGTTCGTCAAAGGGCATTCAAAGGGTTGTTAAGTACAATGTTGCTAGGTGTCTTCTTTCGCGTCCGCGTTCATCAAGGGGGAGATAACTCTGGCTTATATTTTTC
>MJUU01055358.1:23142-33534 GCA_002080025.1 Modiolus philippinarum | reverse complement strand
TACTTTGTTTTTCTTTATTTTCATAAGATGGTACATTGTGTAAAAACATAAGTTTTCACAACAGAAGGACGGAGGATTGTCAAAAAGTAAAAAAAAATTACCATAATACACAGGTATATAATTTTGTATAATGTTAGTAGCTATAGCCATTACATTGATGATTACCAGGAGATAAATAAGTTTACATGTTATTGTTGATAGTAAGTATAAACAACTAACTCTATGATGTCTGACCATGATTACATCATCTTATGATTTTTGTTGATTTAATACTTTATTTTTACTGACTGTCAAACATGTGGTGTGTATACGAATTTGAACCCCGGGAACTTTTGGTTTGGGTTAATGTCAGAATATTAAGATAAGCCAGGTAAAGATTTTCAGAGCTGTTTACGACATTTACTGAGAGAGATGTCTTAAGTAAATTAACTTTTAATGAAGGTTTTACTTCTATAGATGTACACACTCCTTGTTATGTAGATTATTGGAAATAAATGTAATAAATTATTATTACTTCACATTTATGTAAGCTGTATGTATTATGTGAGCATATGAGTAGAATGAGTAAATTCTGAGTGAAAGAGACTTTTTTTAAAAGAGTAAAATACATAAATGAATAAAACAGTAAATTTCTGATATAAACCCACTGGAAATAATGTACATGATACTGTAAAACTAATATGAGGTTAAATAATTTAATCTAACCAAATAAATAGGATAAACTTGATAAAGTTTATTGGAGTAAATAATTGAGACATAAAACTGAAGAAATGAATCTTCTGCATTGAGTCTAAACAAGTTAAACTATTATAATAATTTAAGGATTAAACCCCAAGTTAAATGTACATAAATAAACTGTATTTTGTATATATGTTTTATATGTGAAGATAGTCAAATATTGACTATTAGTAATTATAAACACAAATAGTTATAAAGATATTCTTCTTTCCAGATATTTACATGCGTTGATCTATTGACCTGGAGTGATGTAAAAAAAAACCTACTGAAAAGATATATATTTGTGATTAGAGGACCTTTTGTACCTCATACATGGTAGGTTTTGTTTGCTTTGTTTATGTTTTATGCTTAATGTGCTTTTTATGCTCTGTGTGTAATTTTTGTGCTTCACAAGCTTACATTTGCATTTTGTGTTATGCTCCAGTAATGCTTTGCTTTAGCTTTAACCATGTTTATTATGTTATTTTTAATTTAAATGACCTGCACAGATATTATCATATACTACTGATTGAATAAGCTAATTTACTTTATTTTCTGTATTTGTCACTCACAAATAGAATACCAAAGAAACAAGTTAATAATCAACAGAATTATTATATAGAATATATGATTTAATACATAGTGAGTGTTTCATATTATTTTGGCTATTTTTTCTAAAACATGCTAGAGTTATCTTTCTTTGTATTGATTCATTGTATTTATATTACAGGGTCATTTTTTTTCCATTTACTTGTTATTTGTTGGATATTCTTAACAACGCAAATAAACCTACGTAAACTGAGATGGAGTTTATTATTTAATATGGCCAAGATCCACCCGGTTATACCTGTATCAAATACATTATTGATAAACTGTACACGCAATGTCAAAGATATTTGACCTGTAAACAATATATTATTTTTTAACTACTACTTCATCACGACCCACTTGACGACGACATATTTGTCGAAATATATCGGTCAACCTTTTTCTTGTTTCTACCCTTTTATTTTGCCATGTGTTTTTGTACTTAATGTCCTATTTTAGATTTTAATTCATCCCTTTTGACAGCTCACATGCTCATGCATCTCGTAATTTTGTTATTGGCCTCGACAGCTGTTTCGCAACACAAATTTTGTTTTAAATTTTGTTTATTATTTGGTGTTTTTCTTTTGTATTGAAATAAAAACTTTACATTAGTTAAAACTGGCATGATTAAAACTAGCATATTCAAAGCCCCTGTGGCATGGCTTTATCATTTCGACTCTTTTGTAATGAGTCACCATGGTGAAGATATGATGTGCAAATTTTAAATGCACTTCAGCATAGAGACTTTGCAAGCCTGGTATTAATAAAGCTTTATTATTGAATGTCTTTCATTATTGCCAAATAGATGATGAAATGAATTAATTGAAGTAGAAAAAATAAAAATGAATTGTATAATCAGTTACATGTCCAAAGGCAATGCTAAGCCAGTGGCTGGTTTTTTAATATTATTTGTCAGAACAGCAGATTAGGCATGTTACTGCAAATTTATGTAGAGCTTTTCGGGAACTCCTCCAGAGCAACCTATCTTCTCGAATAAAGTGTCGAGTCACAGGCATACCACAACAAACCACAAATCCTCCCAGTGAAGAGAGCTTCAGGAGAAGATTGCCACCATACAGATTTGACAGACAGGGCGATAGAGCAGAGATCAAATGTGATTATTTGATGGACGTTAATCCTTGACTTTTTGAAGCTAGCATGCATGTCGTTGAAGAAAATGTTTCCTATGCTGAAGGTCAGACTCCACTAAATATTTTCCATAGGCGGCCTTTATAACGTTTTGTGAATTTTCATAATTACCTGAAGTTCACTTTATGCGGCGATATGATTTTCTCAAAGTGGCACGTCTGCCAAGTAACATATCCAAACGATGACCCAACTTTAAAGTCTAATAAGAAATTTCTATCGCCTTATTTAACTGGGGTATGTAAATGACCAATTTTCCCTTTCATATCCTTGGGCATACGTGTCATCATTGATGAGGCTTCAGTATTTTTCCCATGCAATGAGGCTGGCTGATTTAAAATGCTTGTCAATCCGGAAGTGTTTCATGATCACAAGAGCGTTTAAGAACTCGGATATTGTCAATGTTGACAGTTATATCCAAAGCGAAAGTAGCATGGTTTTGTTTACACAAGTACTATTTTTGACTATGCCAGCAGCTGGTTGGTCATTTAGTAGCGTCTAACCTTAATAGGTCATTAAATGTTTTAAAAGTTCAATTCTTGGTCTTTATCATGTAGCTTAATCAATATCCAAATAGAAAACTCAAAATAAAGATGCTCTCTGCCCCTTGAAAAAATTATATTCCTTATTTCAAATGCCTGGTACTTAAGTGTTTTCAGCACTTTGAAAAATTAAAGGTTCTGATAATGGTTCAACTTGGAAAATAGAGCTTGAATGACTGTTTTACATACATCTGACTATCTTAGTGATATTTTATAGCAGATTGGTGCACTATACTTTCATTAAATTACTTCTTACAAAGAAAGCAGTCATACAAATGGTGAAAATCTGGTTATTTTAAGCCCCCTCCCCCCATTCGCAGCATGTGTTTATGAGGTCAAATTCTGTCCATACAGTTCACTCAAAATATATATAACTGAAACCAAAGGATTATCATGTGCAAAATAAAGGTAAAACAAACTCCAGAAAGTGAATAGAGGTTGTTCATATTATTCTGTTGTCCAACAAAATACAATTAAGTGTAAAATTTGTTGAAAATTCCGTCTTTACTTATCATGCTGAAAGTATGAAAGTATGTCCCCAATTTTTAAAACTGCATGCAGCTGCTAAATTCTTCATGTTTAAGCTCACTAGTCTAATTCATTATGCGATTCAAAGCATCATTGTTGTGAAAAATATGAGCTACTATGAATAAAATTGCAATTTATTGTAAAAATTTGATGTGAAATTAGTAAAAATCTCATATTGTGACATGACGTAACGTAAAATGGCACTCAGAATGAGCTTTAGAGCTTTTCAACTCTCAGATCTGTGTATAATAGGTTCATTCAGTATGTATACTACAAATATAAATAAAATTCAAGTTCAAAAAATATATAATGTTGAAAAAAATTAGGATTTTATATGAGGCTGTATCGTTTGAGTTAGCGATATATGTCGTAATATAAGAAAACATTAATTTTAACATTTTCAAGCAATTTCTGAATAAATTCATTACTTTTCATGCATATGTAACTTGCATTTCATCTATTCTAACTCATTTAGTGTATCTACATCCTTTAACCTTGGTAAAAGTCTGACAGGGGCTTGAAAAATGGGAAATTGTTTAAATTTTGTGAAATATTACATAATATCTGAATAGGCCTGTAATTTGATACCAATTGATCTTAGGTGCAAAATATACCATTATTTCCTGTAACCTAGACATATTTCACCAATTGAAACATAAAAAGTCACTTACTTTCAAAAATTTTATTTCCCCTCAATTTTCGGCTTAAGGTCAGACTCCACTAAATATTTTCCATAGGCGGCCTTTATAACATTTTGTGAATTTTCATTATTACCTGAAGTTCACTTTATGCGGCGATATGATTTTCTCAAAGTGGCACGTCTGCCAAGTAACATATCCAAACGTTGACCCAACTTTAAAGTCTAATAAGAAATTTCTATCGCCTTATTTAACTGGGGTATGCAAATGACCAATTTTCCCTTTCATATCCTTGGGCATATGTGTCATCATTGATGAGGCTTCAGTATTTTTCCCATGCAATGAGTGGCTGATTCAAAATGCTTGTCAATCCGGAAGTGTTTCATGATCACAAGAGCGTTTAAGAACTCGGATATTGTCAATATTGACCGTTATATCCAAAGCGAAAGTAGCATGGTTTACATAAGTACTATTTTTGACTATGCCAGCAGCTGATTGGTCATTTAGTAGAGTCTAACCTGAATTGATGCTAGAATCTATGCCTGAAGCACGTTGAATGACTTTCAGTGGCCATACAATATGAAACATCAAAATGTGTATTACTTGTATAATTGATATGAAATATAGTCTTAACTTTGCCACATGCTAGAATCTATGCCTGAAGCACGTTGAATGACTTTCAGTGGCCATACAATATGAAACATCAAAATGTGTATTACTTGTATAATTGATATGAAATATAGTCTTAACTTTGCCACATGTAACAAGTATTTAAAACAGATATATTCGTTTGAAGAATAGCAATATAATTATTAATTAAAAAGACAATTGTTCAGAGAACAATTGCAAGGTCTTTCCCAGTCAATATTGTGTTTAGTGTTATGTTTTGTCATGTCACATGTTTAAAATTAACTTGATCAGATGCACATTGTCTCCAATATATTAGAGTGGCCATTTCTAATCGTTTTAAAGATTTTACGATAAAAAAAACCGTAAAAATTGGCTATGACCTTGACCGATGACCTTGATGACCTTTGACCTTGGGATCAAATTGAAGGTCTCTTCTTGCTGATTAATTTGATATGTTACATGACCATACTATCTGTAAAGATTTAAACGTTATACGCAAAAAAACCTATTTCTGAAACACGTCAAGGGCAATAACTCTTCAGGGAGTCATCTGAGAGCTTCGGTCCAAATGAGACAAATGTAGCCCTTGACATGATGAACATTTTGCTGATATATTTTTTCAGCCATCTATTACGGTTTCCGAGTTCATCTGATAACAAGGTCAAAGGTCACCGATGACCATCAACCTGGTACTCAAATTGAAGGTCTTTTCATGCTGATCACTTTAAGCATATATGTTTACTATATTATCTGTAAGCGTTTAAAAGTTATTCGCAAACAAAACGATTTACCGAAACCCGTCAAGGGCTATAACTCAAAAACGGTTCATCGCAGAGGTTTCAATCCATTGAATTAAATGTAGATCTCAATGAAAGGAGTATTTTTGCAATATAATGTTTTCACAAAATTTTTGTCGTTTCCGAGATACAGCGATAACAAAATTTCAAATGGCGGACGAAAAAATTTTTTGACCCCAGATTTGTAATCAGGGTCATTAAAGCCACCTGGATACCAAATTTCATTAAATTCCGATAACTTTTAGAAATCGACAAAATTGGGGTCAAAACGCGTAACCGGGGTCGCGACCCCCAAAAATTTTTTTGCATGATTAATCATCCTGAGGATGAATGAAACATTTTCCCTCATTCAGAATTTTGATATCGTTTACGGTTTCTGAGTTTACCTGATAACAAGAAAAACTGCAGTTGGGGAGATAACTCTGTTACTAAAAATAGATATGTTAACAGGGTCAAAGGTCAAGGTCAAAGGTCACCGATGATCTTCAACCTGTACTCAAATTGAAGGTCTTTTCATACTGATCACTTTAAACATATATGTTTACTATATTATCTGTAAGCGTTTTAAAGTAAATCCCCAAAAAACGATTTACAGAAATGCATCAAGGGCTATAACTCAAAAACGCTTCATCGGACAATTTTTGTCCAATTGAAGCAAATGTATATCTCAATGAGAGGAACATTTTTTGCAATATAATGTTTTCATAAATTTTTTATCGTTTCCAAGATATCGTGATAATAAAATTTCGAATGGCGGCCATTTTCAAAATGGCGGACGAATTTTTTTTAGACCAACTAGAAATGTAGATCTTTATGAGAGGAGTATTTTTGCAACACAATGTTTTCATAAATTTTTTATTGTTTCCGAGATATAGCAATAACAAAATTTCGAATGGCGGCCATTTTGAAAATGGCGGACGAAAATTTTTTTTTGACCAACCAGAAATGTAGATCTTTATGAGAGGAGTATTTTTGCAACACAATGTTTTCATAATTTTTTTATCGTTTCCGAAGTATCGCGATAACAAAATTTCGAATGGCGGCCATTTTGAAAAGGGCGCACGAAAATATTTTTTTGACCAACCAGAAATGTGGATTCCCATAAAGGAGTATTTTTGCAACACAATGTTTTCAGAAATTTTTTATCGTTTCCGAGATATCGCGATAACAAAATTTCGAATGGCGGCCATTTTGAAAATGGCGGACGAAAATTTTCTTTTGACCAACCAGAAATGTAGATCTTCATGAGAGGAGTATTTTTGCAACACAATGTTTTCATAATTTTTTTTATCGTTTCCGAAGTATCGCGATAACAAAATTTCGAATGGCGGCCATTTTGAAAATGGCGGACGAAAATTTTTTTTTGACCAACCAGAAATATAGATCTTTATGAGAGGAGTATTTTTGCAACACAATGATTTCATAAATTTTTTATCGTTTCCGAGATATCGCGATAACAAAATTTCGAATGGCGGCCATTTTGAAAATGGCGGACAAAAATTTTTTTTGACCCCAGATTTGTAATCAGGGTCATTAAAGCTACCTGGATACCAAATTTCATCAAATTCCGATAACTTTGAGAAATCATCAAAATTAGGGGTCAAAACGCGTAACCGGGGTCGCGACCCCAAAAAAATTTTTTGCATTACAAATCATCCTGAGGATGAAAGAAACATTTTCCCCCTTTTAGAATTTTAATATCGGTTACGGTTTCTGAGTTTACCTGATAACAAGAAAAACCGTATTCGGGGAGATAACTCTGTTACTAAAAATAGAATCGGTTCCAGGGGTGACCTGAGTCGAGCCAGGCCAGTGCTTGTTAAGTGTACCAAGTTTGGTTATGATTGGTCTAAGCAGTTCGACAACATTGATGGCAGAAGAAAAAAAAAGAAGAATAATAATAATCAAACGAAATACAATAAGGTCTTTCCACTGTAGTGGGAAAGACCTTAATGATATTTGAAAAATATAATCTTCATGATCCAAATTTAAACAAAGCAAAACATTCAAAATTGATCCATTTAAATCTCATTAAATATAAAATAAATAGATTGTTATTGTTATTTACTAGGATTTTTCATGATTTCTATCTGAAAGTTTTTTTTAATTTTGTGGTTAACATTTGCCCGCACTCCACCTATTGTTGTGGAATCTGTATCTCCAATCGGTGCATCAACATTTACCCCTTTATATTGCACTCCTTTGACCATTTCAATTTCTTTATTTAACCTCCATGCCTTGGGCACTTCCCTCCAAATTTTTGAAGCACTGATATTCCTTTGTTGATCTCCCCTTTGTCTCAGCTATGCTGCACACTCGGCATTCTTTTGATCGTAGAGAATATTTTGATGGTTTCTGGGCCAACCATTGAACAGTGTTTACAATCAAATCTTATGTGTTATATCTGATGGTGGTAACACTTTATAATTTGATCAACTTTAAGAGCATATTTGGAACATCTGTAAAATCTTTACTGGGGGACATAGGTATCAGATTTTTAAGGGCCTAAAATGGTGTTATTTGTGAATCGATGAAAAGAGGAGCTCCTTGTATTGGCACTGTTTTGCAATTTTTTTCCAACTATTCTTAAAGTTTCATTGGAAACATATTTCACATTTATAGAAAATATTTATTGTCAGACGCAATGAGAACATTTGTTGATCATTTCCCTATACAAAGTAAGTTAAATATGCTTAAGGTTACACGATACCGAAAAACGTAACGTCACGAGTTACCGTCCCTAACGTTTCGATAGTTGAAAAGTTGAAACGCATACGATGTGCTTATGATCGCTTATGCTTTGTACAAAATGGTAAAATGCATATCAGTCTCGGCTTGTAGGCTTAATTTAATGCTTCGTATAGAGTATTTCTAGTAAATGAATATTAAATAAATATTTACTGGCTGGTCGTGTTTTTCTTTGAAAATTAAAATGAAAGATTGTATTCATACGAAGTTCCCGATACACTTTTTTTTCGAAAATATTTACCATCAACTTTTAATAAAAAGAATATACTTAAAAATTACAAGGCATAAAATGTAACATAACATTATTTCTACAAAAAAACCTATTTTTTTCAATCAAAACCAAATTTAACGTTTTATGGAATGAACAAAAACATATAATTTTTTTTGCAATGAATAGTGTTGTTTTAGTATAAAAAAAGCGGGATTTTTCATGCTTTAAGACGTTTGTACCGTTACATATTTTCCCGTATACTTTTGAAAAATGAATCCAGCGGAGAAACGCGGTCTTCCGCTGCATGGGAAAGATGGAAGATTTAAGAAAAAAAAGGAAGATCGAACAAGATGAAAACATCAAGGTTACATGTGCATCTGTTCAATCTGATTATGACTATATGGCGACGAATCGTTGAAATAGGATACTTAGCAGAACAGCTCAGATTCTGCAAAAAATGTCAGAAGGCTCCCTTGCATTTGTCCGATTGTATTGGGGAAATCAGATTTGGATTTGGGAGCATTTTAAAGATATTATGTCAGGAATGTAAAGCGACTAGCAGTGTTTACACAGGAAAGCAACACAGGAATGAAGACAAGGATACTAGAGGTGCTGGAATTTGGGATGTAAACACAAAGTGTGCTCTAGGTAGGAAATAATATTTCTAAATTTCTAACAAATAATACAGGTAATCATTCATATTTCCCAAAAAAGTCCCTAAACAAAAATGTCATTCATTACTAAATACATTCAAATCAAATACAGTACACTGCAGTAAAATTAGCTTTCACAAAGCGGATTTTGCTGGATTTTTTTTAATGAATTTCGTGCAGAATAAAGACAAAATTGCCCACCAGAAGTAGTAGAAAAATGATTCGGAAACCCTATCCACTTTCTGAGGCGTCGTTGGAATATTTTATCAATGGCTGAATCCACCCGGTTCAGCATCAACGGATTGTAATAAATGCATATACTGCAACACGGTTGATGTAAGATAGTATAACATGTGAAATATTTTATTGCTAAAGATAAAAATGCACACAAATTATACAACTTTAATAGGCCTTTAAAAAAAAACATTTGGTCCGCTTATCGGTTTCGGCATTTAAATACAATGAAACCGTTCCGGTTATCAACCCAACACGGCAAGTATTGATCATCCTGAACATAGTTCATAGCACTGTCCTTATATTTAGATTTCTAGGTTATTGGTCGTGACATTGCATTAATTTTGTTAGAATTGAATGTTAGCCAACCGTACTAATGATAACCGGAAACGAAGAGTGTTTGTACCTCCATTTGATGGGAGAGTTCCAATCCAGGAAAAGATAACAACACTTAATGGAAAGGGTTATTTTACCCTCCTTACGTGCATCGTACGTACACATTCCAGTACTATTTTTTCAATGAAATATAAGAGCGTCTATTTCTCATATTTGAAAAAAAAAATAGTCGAGAGATTGTCGATTTTCTGAAAACAAGAAAAAAAACATACATAAACCTTGAAAATTTAATTAGTTGTGAAGCTAGCGGGACCAAATTAACCAGACATTCATGTGGTGAAGCATAGAGTTGTATGACTTTAAAAAATGCAGAACTTGCGAAAGAATCAACCAAACTCAAATTGAACGAATATTTTACATTGCACGCATAAACCACACTGGCATTGAAGAACTTCACTTATATTTAAGGAACGATTTCTTTCTAAACCTTGCACAATTACTTGACCAAATTTGACCAAAAGGTCGCTCATTCCATAATTTGTTGGGTGGTATAAATGTACTTTAAATTTTTGTTTGATGCCCATTTATAACAAAAAGAAGTTGTCGGTGTGAGCTCATATTTTT
>MJUU01055358.1:0-23057 GCA_002080025.1 Modiolus philippinarum | reverse complement strand
CAGTACACATAGTTCTGGAGTTATGCCCCTTTTATTTTAGAAATTTTGTGAAACGTGGCGGGGTATAATGTAATGCACCATTACTATTTTTATTTGTAGTTATAAGTTATTGTTAGAAGACGCAACCGTGCACCCAAAGTTGAATTCACTTCCGAGGCTGTCGAATAATTGAATAAATTGTGCTGGTATATGAGTGGCTACATACATATATATAGCTTGTATTTGCATTTGCGGATGCTACATAGTCCACTATTACATCCCCAAGCTTTTCATTAATGTCTGTAATTCTTGATTCTTTTACACTCAAAATAATAACTTTACATAAGTACCGATTTTTTTCAGCTATGATACATACCGGTCTAGGGCCAGAACAAGTTGGATATTTCTTTTCCACCATGAACATACCTCCCATAACAGTTAAAAGCTTTAAAAAAACGAGAGAGGGAAATCGGCATTTCAATAGAAAAATAGGCAGGTGAAACATGTAAGCAAGCTATGGAAGAGGAAATCCAGACTTCACTGATAGATAACTTAAAGTACGTATAAAAAGGTTACTTTCTTGCTCTCTAGTTTCGTTGATAATTGAAAGTGGATATGTCAGAGTAACAAAATGGTGCTCCGCTAAGACAACATCTCGTGCCACAGCTGCTATGTCGTTTCCAAAGATATAAGATTTGATTTTGTTCAAACAACAAATAATCCTCATTCCTTCCAGATACTATGTCGTTCCAATAATAGAATATTGATATCCTTTTCTCGATATTATTGTGTATTTCTCTCAATAAGTGTTTTATGTTATTGATATTACGGGAATAACACGGGCTCCAAGGAAAAACCTTTTTGAAAGGTGGGTTCCGGGCTCCAATACTAGAGCTCCGGGTTATAACACAAGGGGCCCGGGCTCAAAAACTAGGGCTCCATGCGCCACTAACAGGGCGCTGGGCAACACTCACTGTGCTCCTTGCACCAAATGCATGGGCTATAGGCCCTCAGAGAGCTGTGGAGCTCGTATTTAATACCCATTATATGTTGAACAGCCGACATATTATCCTTAGGGAATAAGATAACGTTTAAACCTGTTCATAAGATCCTTGATTACCTGGTTGTTAGGTTTTTTTTATAATAATTTGATTACCATGTGAATTTTTCAATGGCCATGTGATTATCAGATCCCTTTCTTGATTATCTGAATTCTATATTTTATGAATACCAAATTTTAATTAATACTTAAAGATTAAATTTTGGTTGAAAAGGTAAACGATCGCTTGATTCCCTTGAACCCATATAAGGAGTCTCACTTTTTGTGGGGACGACATAATATGGGTGAAAGCATGTGTCAACGACATAGTATCTTTCAAACAACGATACATCATCTTGGAGGGACGAAATACTTTTCTAGTTTGAACGCCATAGCATTTAGAGATAACAACATATTTTTGGCATAGTAGAATTTAAACATTCTTTTCCATACCTTTTTTTTCTTTTTTTTTCTACTTTCAAGAATTTCTTGCCTTTCTGGGTCCTTTTATACGGTGGCTGATCAAGACCATCCATTGATTTTTTTTTATCTCGCTATTACGAGATACGATGTCGTTAAAACGAGTAACTATGTCATTATAACGAGAAGCAATGTCGTTATAACGACATAGTTTCTCGTTATAACAACATAGCTTCTCGTCATAACGACATAGCATCTCGTTATAACGACATAAGATATCGTTATAACGAATTAGTATCTCGTTATAACGAGCTAGTATCTCGTTATACCGAGCTAGTATCTCGTTATAACGAGCTAGTGTCTCGTTATAACGACATAGTTTCTCGTTATAACGACATAGCATCTCGATATAATGACATAGTTTCTGGTTATAACGACATAAAATCTTCTCGTTATAACGACATAAAATCTCGATTAAACGACTTAGTATCTTAGTTGCAAATATAATGTAAAATCAAGACAGCTATAAAATACTGCGATATATTTTAGGACTTCTGAAGGAGTTCCATCATCTAGCACGCAATTTCAAGTCTCGAAAATCGATGTGTGTATTCCAGATGTAAGTTTTTGTGACACGACAGTAGATACTGAACAATCAACTAGTACAAGTAGTATTTTTGAACCGCCGTCGACGAGTAAATGTATTCCAGAGCAGACTACAAATACAAGTGTTTCTCCACAAACAACTAGTACTACCAACACACTGAATGTTTCATTTGATGGGGCCTGGCAAAAGAGGGGAAGTGGGAGATGTTACAATAGTAAAATAGGTTTGTTTATTAAAGATACTTATTTTAAATCAGTTTTACAAAGTAAGGTCGATTTTTTTTCTCAATCTCACCTGACCAAAATATAGGCGAGAAGGCGCGTATAATGGAATTTAACTTCTCCTATATCCGTGTGTTATTTTCTTCATCATCTCACGTCAAAGAATATTTCGCTGTGAAAGTGATAATTGTATTTGGATTGGTTTGGCTCTTTGTTTTTCAATGTAAATTATGCTTTATTTATTTCAGGACACGCTACTATGATTGGAGAAAAGAGTGGAAAATGTATAGATTACGGGATTAAGTCAATGGATTGTAGAAGGTGCCTTTACACAGATAATCCGTTCGACCATGACTGCAGAAAAAACTTCGCAGGGAGTTCAAAATCAATGGAATCGGCCATTGCAGTTGACTTGGTGTCTTATCTGATGGAACCGGGATTCCAAGTCAGTACAATTACAATGGATGACGACACAACGACCATTTCTCGTATTCGTAAGACAGTTGATCCGAATATACAGAAACGCTGTGACAAAACTCACGTTAAGAAAAATGTCTCAAATTCTCTTTATGAAGCTAAGAAAGACAATAAAGAACTAAGCAGCAGCATGATTAGGTATTTTGTGAAATGCTCTTCGTATGCTATAGCACAAAACAAAGAGAACTCGGCTGAGTTGAGGAAAAATCTGCTGTCAATTGTACCGCATGCATTTGTGTAGTCATACCTGGTATGGATATCTCAAGAGCCCCGATACTTACAAGCATAACAGTTTACCCGGAAGTATTGATTTATGTGGCTCGAATCTTCGAGATGCTTTGGAGACAATTTTCATACGTTTAGCTGATAGATCAGATCAACTTACTAAGTGTGGATCAACACAAGCTAATGAGTCATTGAACCACGTAATTGCAACAAAATGACCCAAAATCGAGACATTTCGGTGGATCCGAGTCTTTGAATTTCCGTGTAGCTGCTGGCGTCGCACAACAGAACATTGGCCGAAAATATGTAGTAGAGGTAACAAAATTACATTCTTTTATTTTGAATGATATTACTTTTATATTTAAACAATGATGTTTTGAGTGCATTTAAAGTTATACTTTTTATACCATCATTATAAGGCGACGGGAGCATTATGTTTTACCATTGTCCATTCGTACGTATGTATATAAGGTATCTTATTTAAAATATAAGATATCTCCTTTATTATATCAGATATCTTATATAATTTTAACCTATAAGATATCTTATATAGCATATGAGATATCTTGTATACTAAATAAGATATCTTATATAAATATACATATAAGATATCTCATTTAATATATAAGATATCTTATATAAAATATGAGATATCTTATATATTATATGAGCTTTCTTAAATAGCGAATAAATATGAAAACGGCATGCCATATAATTTTGTGTCCACGCAATACCCAAAAAAAGTTATGTAACATTAAACATGTTGAATAATTAAAGATGTATATGTTTTACCACAACTATATGTTCAAAATCTAAACATGTAGAGCATTATGTTTTGAAATAAATTTAGATTAATAGTGTCACCTGCTCTAAACATTTAGCAAATCAAAATATTTAGATTTATTTGTCTAGACATTAATTAAACAATGAAAGGATATGGAGTAAATGCACATGAGACAAAGTCTCTGCAAAAGCATGTTTACATTTAGTGCTTAAATATTCAACACTTGCCGAAACGTTTTGTGTTTTTAAGCATGTATAAACTCTGTGCATTATAATTAAAAAAATGATAAGTATTAGACCTATATGCTCACAAACTGCATCCATTGTTTTCCCCTCCAATTATGCTGAAAAAAAATAAACAACTGTTAAATTCAAGGTAACTGAAGATCATGGGTTATCACCAGGGAAAGTAACTACAGCTCACAGTAAATTATTTGACGACAAAAGGGAAAGAGATAGACAAAAGAGCAGGCTCCCAACCACAAAAGGAAGAAGGAAATGTAAGAAGATAAAGGATCAAGCAGATTTGATAATAAAAGAAACAAAGGAAGGAAAAACATATTCACCAGGTGTGACAATTGGACCAGATGGTGACCATACTGACATAGAGGCCATTCCCAATCAACGTGAGTCATCTGTGTCGAAGGAAATTGATGTCCAAAATGTGGAAGACCTTAAAGTTATTGTATTTGATATTGAAACTACAGGATTTGGTAAGTCAAAACTAAAATTAACTTATGACTTCTTTTGCCTATTTATCGGCGCTGCAATTGTAGTGAGAAGGGGCCTAATAATCAGGTAATCAGAAACCCATGAGAAGGCTCTGATATAATGAGTTGATGCTGATACTAAAAAAACTTATGCTCTGCAAGTTACGCACAAGGTTAAGTATCTTTTGTCCTATCTTAATAGATATTACAAAATTCTTTAACATGTTTTCAGTACATAAGAACTCGACTAGATACACAGCAAAAATTTCGCCACTCGATATACCACCATAAAAAAAAGTAAATAAAGAACGAGCATGGTCTTAATAGCTCGGACTTTCTACCTCACTACTAGCAAGCTGAGTAATTTTTAGGTACGGATGTTCAAATATCAAAAACCAAGACTAAACATCACTCTGAACCGGGAAAAACACCAAATGGTACATGAAATAAAAATTTGCTCTCTTTTTTCTCAACTGGTCTATATATTATTCAACCGGACTTAACCAATTATACACGAACTCAGATTCCGTAAACCGTTCGTCGACAACTCGGCTTACTTGGGATAGGCCAGGTAAATTTGCTGTATTGTTTTCACTCTCTGATATACATGTACGTTACATTCCATAAGTATAGTATTATACTTTTTTATTACAGGTTATGATTCTGAAATTATACAGCTTTCGGCAGCAGACGAAAATATGGAATTCAACAAATTCATCATTCAGAAGAAACCCATTCACCCGAAAGCGTCAGAAGTAACACATTTGCACAGTACCGGCACTCGGCTTTATTACAAAGGACAACAACTTACTACTGAACCGATGGATGATGTTTTTAGCAGTTTCATCAGTTGGCTACCGGAAAATGCCCTTCTAAAATAGTAATTACTCAAATGCAGCAGTCAAACCGGATTGAAATGTTGAAAAAACGTATTACCGGTTTCTCCGACACGCTTCCTCTGTTCAAAACAAAATTCCCTGGTCGTAAATCATATTCACAGAGCGCCCTTGCCACGGACATTGTTAACAAATCATATAATGCACACGATGCTCTTGCTGATGTTCAGATGTTACAAGACCTCTTACAAGTAACAGATGTAAGCAAAACGGACCTTTTGGTTCATAGTTTCAATGCAAATTTTGTTGAAGATGAATTGAAACATTTTTCGGAAAGCAAGGTTCTACTTCCTTCATACAATGCAATCATTCGCGAAAAGGTAATGTCAAAAGTACTTTGTAAGAGGGCTGCTAGTAGTGGTCTCAGTTTCTCTCATATAAAATCTGCATTCGAGAGAAGTGGAATTGACGGAGTTTCCGGTGTAATGAAAGAAGTTGACTCAAATGGAAAACCCCGAGTTACCAACCAAAGAAACATTATTAATCGTGTCTGTGCATTCTTAACAAAACAAAGTGGGAAATAGAAATATATATTTCAAGGTATTACAGAGTGTCATTATTAAAGATTTTTAAATCTTTTTTTTCTCATATTTATTTTATCATTCTTATTCTTTTATTTGTAAAAGAAATCTTACAATGACGTTTATTTAACTACAAAAAGGTATGTTTAAAGACTAAAAAATGAGGACGCTTTTGGTGCTATTTATAAACGTCGTTTTCAGAGTTTTGACGTTTTGACGTTTTTTCCGTATTTTCAAGAATAATTGCAATGTTTGAAGACATATATATCAAAATCGAAATCGGTGACCTATACTTTTTTATACATCATTTGATTCCTTGTTATCTCCTCTACATTATGTTAGTTTTTGGAATATATCATTTCAGTATTGATAGACCAAAGCAGCAATACAAACACAACTTGTGGCTGAAATTATGGACATTCCCTATATGTTTAAGTAAATTTGGCGCCAAAACTTATATTTTCGATCACAGATTTCTCGAAAATAAGCACGGTGACCCCCAATTTTTTTTCCATTTTCTAATGTGGTTTTCATATCTCTTTCCGTACATACCACTTTTTGGAGAAATATTTTCGGTCCGTTTCGGTATCGTGTAACCTTAAAATAATGCGACATTTTTGTACCTGGGATAGTAAGCAGAAAGGATGAGTGGCAATAAGACCCATATTTGGCCCAAAAAAAATCAAGTTGTTTAAAATAGTGTGATATTTATGGGAAATATTAACTATTACATCTGGCTACAAAGAAAACATATAATAATACGAATTCCTTTCATTTTGACGTTATTGTGACATCACAAGGAGCCGTCTTTTTGAAAGAAAATCAGAAAATCTGCAATTTTGAATGTTCTCAAAGCAAATTTTCTTTAAGTGAACATGGGGCACATGCAATCAACAACTTCAAACTTTCAGAAATGATGTATTTCACCATTTTACACATTTTGACTAAATATGAAGTTGTTATTCAGATGTGCCCATATTTTTCAAAGCACAAAAATGTGCAAAACACAGCAAATATCTATGAAATTCTGACTATTTCCAAAAATATAGCTTTTGAGTTAACTGATTATCATGAGAATCAAACTGATATGGAAAAAAGCTTTATCATTTTCATAAAGCCCTATATTTGTTCAATGTTTCAGGAACATAAGACGTCTGTTTGTATAGTTTTAGTTTCATGGTAAATCTTGGGCCAAAAATGGGTCTTACTGCCACTCATCCTTTGTTTTATTTAAATTGTCACCCTTTTTGAGCCCAAATTTACACCCAGAAAAGTAATGCGAACCCCCATTTTTATATATTTCAATTTGTTTAGCTCTGTTAGTGTACTTGCTGTTTATAGGGCACCCGAGCAGTAAATTAAATTGGTACTGTTTTTAGATCCACGGTGAACTCGGGAACCCCTCCCCCCTACGGAAATAACATTGCAAGTCTATTAGGAAATTGTAATCTAAAGAAAAAAGTTATAAATGCATAATATTCAGAATCTATATGTTCTCGGTGTCGTCCTGGTAAAATTTCAAACTGATCAACCAACTAGACACATGTGATAGCAAGGGACAGTTAAACCGATCTACTATCTCTCTTCCTTGCTTTTTAGAAAGATATGGCCTCCAAAAACAGACAATGTTCTTATCGACATTTTTTGTTTTTGTTTTTGTTTTTTTAATCAAAAACTGCATCTAACAGAGGAATTAGGTCCTGCATATCTTGACTGAGAGTCTACGGTGACATTGTTGTGATAAGAGGTGGCTGTGGTACTGAATACTGTATTCCCCTAGTGATGAAAGGTGTAGACTGGGGACTATTTGAAGATGACTGCTGCATTGGTGTGCATGGTGTTGATTGCATTTCCTGAGTGAAAGTATGTGGAGACACAGGTTTAGGCTGTTGTGTTGCTGTTAATTGTGTTGACTCGTATGTCGAGTAATTTTGCATATAACTTACTGGTAAAGATGATGGTTGGTTAGCCAAAGGGAAATACTGGTTGCCATAGTTTTGAACATATGTGCCAGTACTGTTTGTAGGAGTTGCTAATATAGCAACTTTCCTAGAAATGAATATGAATAAATTAATCACTTATAGACGCAAAGATATATATGGCCTACTTTGAAGCAAAATTTAAAGAATAAATTTTATAGATTTTGCAAGATTAATATTATCAAATATTTGTGCATTTTAGCTCTGATGATCTTTTGCTGGTGGATACACAAGTCGGAAAATTGCTATACATCAGCATAAGCAATTTATCAACCCACTTGACCATGAAACACGGATCTTGAACATTGGCCCTGGCCTCACTGCACATATGAATCATATTCAGTTTGTTTATGACCTGTTAGAACCTTGCCAGCATGGTCTCACCAAAGACGATTTATTACGGCGTGATAGACATAATTGTAGATGTGCTCAAGAGCTATGCTTCCTGCGTGTTCAGGACTGCTTACAAGTATTTATTGATGGCAATCTGGCAGGGAGGCCACCTGACTTGTCCTTTAAGAGGAACTCGTTCATTAACTTGTCTGGCACTATGTAGAGATATTTTCTAGTCCTTCTGCATCACTGTATGACCGCATAAGATATGCAGGATTTGTGGTACATTTTCTAAGTATATTGAGAAATTTTGTAGTCTTTCTCCAGGATTTAGATGTAACGCACAATTTTATAACACTGGAATATTTTATTGATGGGCTTATCTCTTGCCATTTCGCAGTAATGACAATGATTTTTTTAGAGGTAATTGTCCTAATCTGCCATGCAGATTACATCTCACTGCAATATGTCTTTCAGCTTTGAGGGAGTTCAAGTGAACAATTTTTGCTCTGTGAATCTCTAAAATCTATAAAATCAAAATTTTAGGTATTGCATGCACAACCAGATCGGGTGAAAATATACCCTGCATGTTTGGTTGGAATCTGACTTACAGTTATGATGGAGTTTTGAATAAATAAACCAGATTAACAAATGTGCGATTTTGGCTCTGTGAATCTCTAAAATCTGTGAAACCAAAATTCTAAGTATCAGTTTCAACTACAGCAGATGAACAACATATCCAGAAAACTTAGTAAGAATCAGACTAGCTGTTTTGAAGGAGTTGCCTATACAAGAACCAGATAAACAAATGAATTATTTTGGCTTGGTGAACCTCTAAAGTCTGTAAAAACAAAATTCTAAGTATCAGATGCATACCACATCAGAGCAATGACATAACCTGAAAGTTTGGTTGAAATTGGACAAGCGGTTTTGAAGGAGTTGCGGATACAAAAACCGACAGACGGCACAGGACGACAACGTAAGACGACAGATAGTAATCCTTGTGTGTCGACTCTGCTATAGCAGCAGGCGACACCATAAATTTAATGAATAGAAATTATATATCAATTGTAAAAAAACAACTGTCAGTTATTTATAATTGATAATACATTTATTCGGTTAACTTAAAATCTCCCAAGTATTCATTATTTATCAATGCAGTCATCATAATGAAACATGAGCAGTACTTGTTAAGTATTTATTGCAAATCGTAAAATTCTTTATTAAGAGTAATAAGTTGTTAAGAAAGATTAAAAATTAAAAAAAGTAATTAGAACATAATTTTAATATTAAATGGGGTCAATAACTAAAATGACTTTGATTAGAAGAGCATTCACTTTGGCTCAAAAGTCTTGACTACAGTTTAAATTTTGAACATAAATTATGAAACAATGAAAAATTAGAGGCTCACATATTGAGGTTGTATAGCTCGTTTGCTGAAATGCTTCTATATATGCCATGCATGACAAAAAATATACAAATGGAGTCTAATGATTAGCAATGTTCTGCATTAGCACCAGTTTTAAAATAATAGACAACTTCACGGCAATTTTCGGATATGCGCATAAACGCTTCCGAGTTGGTAGTGTTTACACTCGCAACAAAATGGCTACCAGGGAAAACCTGAGCAAAATGCAGGTTCAAAACCTGAGACAGCTTGCCCTGGAACAAGGGATCGATATAACGAACAAAGAAGCATGAAAAAGGAAACCCTTATTCAGGACATTTTGAATTCCCAACTGCCTCCTTCAGTGTTAACTCCTGTTGTGAACAAGGAATTCATTGGCGGAGATATTTTCCCAGACGGCAGCAACAACACTATTTTTCCACCTTTCAACAAAGTGTTGTACCAAAAAAATTTACTAAAAAACGCAGTTACATTTACAATGATTTATGATTTTATGGTTTCAAGGTCCACACAATCTGGTTGGAATGTAAAAAATTCAAGGGCTTGGATAAGGCCGTCAGGCTCTGGGATGCTGGTGATTTGGAAGATGTTTCATTTGCCATGGTTAATGAAATTCAGGTTTACATGATACTTAAAAAGTTTTATTCATATTCAATGATACAATGACATAAATAACTGGCTGATAATTAATGAATGGGTAAAATTAAAACAAGTGAGAACATTGATTGTGCAATGTTGATAATACAATGATGTGCTTAAAAAGTAAAAAAAAAAAAACAAACAAACAAACAAACAAATCATTTGTTACAGTGCATAAATATAAATGTTAATCACACCAGTTTTAAAAAACATTTTGAACACTTCGATATTTATATTTTCAGTCATTCTCAGTCCATGGAAAATCTCAAACATGTCCTGTAAGAACACCAGAAAAACTTAAAATTCAGACATAGAAGATCCATTTTTAATGGAAGTAAGATGGGGATTTGTGATGTCAGATGCATTAAATTAATTCAAGTATCACAGGGTAATATTCATAATCCAATTAAGATATGCTTCAGAGGAGAAGAATTTGTAGACTTAGAAGGCCCGAAGAGACAGTTTTGGAGTCTTTTTTTTACCATGATGTGAACTGTTCATCATACGCGAAAGGAATGTATTGCTAATTACATGTTTTGGCATTGCATTCATCAAATGGTTTACAACTTTTAAATTTGCTTAAAAGCATATTATCAGTTATGTATTTTATCCCAGTTTACTATTAACGTCTGATATATGTCTTATCAACAACAAATTATATGGGTTTTTGTAAGGACTAGTTTTCAGCAAAATACCATCATTCAAGAAATTTACGAATCTAGGGATAAAAGTGATCCAGCTTCATTAAATCTTGAAATCTTATTTTTCAAACATTTATTTAAAATAAAAGAATTTGTAATCATATGTTTAGAATGAGAGAGCAATTAAACTTTAACTAAAGGCTCAGACACTGAGCCTGTACCGCTCACCTGACAAAATGCTGAAGCAGGGTTTTCAATGTTCTGCATGGTGGCCATGTTTTTTATGTGAATTTCCCATAGGGCCAAAATAAACTATGTTCTGTGCTGGCGGCCATGTTTTTTTATTGGATCGGAATGAAATGAGCAATCTTTGTTAAGGACCTTCAGTTCATCATTCTTGTAAAGTTCGGTTGAATTTGCTTAAGCGGTTTCAGAGCAGAAGAAGAAAATGTGAATTTTCCCATAGGGTCCAATGTTAAACCTAAGTTCTGCCGTGGCGGTCATGTTTTTTATCAGATCGGAACGAAATGAGGAATCTTTGTAAAGGACCTTCCATACATCATTCCTGTACAGTTTGGTTGAAATTGCTTCAGTGGTTTCAGAGGAGAAGATGAAAATGTGAATTTCCCATAGGGCCAATGTTAAACTATCTTCCGTGCTGGCAGCCATGTTTTTTTTATCGGATCAGAACGAAATGGGCAATCTTTGTTAAAGACCTTTAGTACATCATTCCTGTAAAGTTTGGTTGCATTTGCTTCAGCAGTTTCAGAGGAGAAGAAGAAAATGTGAATTTTCCCATAGGGTCCAATGTTAAACCTAAGTTCTGCGCTGGCGGCCATGTTTTCATCAGATCGGAACGAAATGAGCAATCTTTGTAAAGGACCTTCCATACATCATTCCTGTAAAGTTTGGTTGAATTTGCTTCAGTGGTTTCAGCGGAGAAGATGAAAATGTGAATTTCCCATAGGGCCAATGTTAAATTATGTTTTGTGCTGGTGGCCATTTTTTTATTGGATCGGAATGAAATGAGCAATCTTTGTTAAGGACCTTCAGTTCATCATTCTTGTAAAATTTGCTTCAGCGGAAGAAAATGTGAATTTTCCCATAGGGTCCAATGTTAAACCTAAGTTCCGCGCTGGCGGCCATGTTTTTTCTGGGATTGGAACGAAATGAGCAATCTTTGTTTAGGACCTTTAGTTCATCATTCCTGTAAAGTTTGGTTGAATTTGCTTCAGCGGTTTCTGAGCAGAAGACGAAAATGTGAATTTTCCCATAGGGTCCAATGTTAAACCTAAGTACCGCGCTGGCGGCCATGTTTTTTATCGGATCGGAACGAAATGAGCAGTCTTTGTAAAGGACCTTCCATACACCATTCCTGTAAAGTTTGGTTGAATTTGCTTCAGTGGTTTCAGAGGAGAAGATGAAAATGTGAATTTCCCATAGGGCCAATGTTAAATTATGTTCCGTGCTGGTGAACATGTTTTTTATCGGATCGGAACGAAATGAGCAATCTTTGTTAAGGACCTTTAGTATATCATTCCTGTAAAGTTTGGTTGCATTTGCTCCAGTGGTTTCAGAGGAGAAGAAAATGTGAATTTTCCCATAGGGTTCCGATGTTAAGCCTAAGTTCCGCGCTGGCGGCCATGTTTTTTATCGGATCGGAACGAAATGAGCAATCTTTGTAAAGGACCTTCCATACATCATTCCTGTAAAGTTTGGTTGAATTTGCTTCGGTGGTTTTAGAGGAGAACATGAATATGTGAAAAGTTTAACGGACAAACGGACGACAAGTGATGGCAATAGCTCACACTGACCCTTCGGGTCAGATGAGCTAAAAATTACTTTCTGTATGACTGACTCAAGTAGTCAGAAAAGCTTATTATTTCCAAAATTTTCGAACATCACAGCAATGGACTTAGGGTCACTTCCAGACATATGTTTAAAGTTTGAAGAAAGAAATGTCAATAAGTCTGACTAGAATATTTAGATTCATATGTATTTAAATCTTTGTAATTACTGGAGAACCAGGCAGACTCGCATTCCAACCTAATTTTTTAGCCAAAAAGGGACATGTTTTTCCACCTAGGGCAACTTACCGGTCTATCAATACTTTAGAATGGTCCAGGGTTTCCGGTATTTTCAGATGCTGTGACCGATTTTATCATGAATGATAAATCCCTATTATTAAATGTGGATGAATTGGACTTAAAGAGTTTGTTGAAGGTATTTTTAATGCCATTTTTAGTGCATCGTTTATATTTCAATGCAATTCAAAGATTGTCAAGTTAAAATTACATTGCAGATACACATACCTATACATTTTATTCAGTGCGAGTTTTTTTTTTTTCTTTTTTTTTTTTTTTGNTTTTTTTTATCTGCGAAAAGAACTTTAGCCCTAACAAGTGCAGTTCAATATGACATTGTATTAGTTTTTATAATACTTGCCTTTGATGTGTACCAACAAGTAAAGTTGCTATCAATGAACTGGACTATATCAAAAAAATTATGAGGTCAGATGACATGCTTGACCCACAAGACATGCAAGTATCAAAAGTCATTTAATGAATGAAAATTATTTGTGATTATAACACTAGAAAGTTAGAAAAATTGCTCCTTTTTGAAATAAAAAGTAATGGTGCATTACATGATACCCCGCAACGTTCTCAAAATTTTGGAATTTCAAGGGGCAGAACTCCAGAACTTCTTGGACCTCTGAGCCCAAAATTGAACTTGGCCTGAGTTTTAATGGTAAACAACTTGCATACCAAGTTTGAAGACTATGTTATTTCGTTGACAAGTTATCAGTCGGAAACCCTTGGGGGAACGGACGGACAGACAGACAGAGGGTATGACATAATGGTTACCCAGTCCCTTCTGGATATATTTCAGAGGAACAGATAAGCTGCGTATTTGCGTGATTACACAATAAAAATTAATGAATCCAAATGTATTCTCTTTAATATGCGTGTAATAACCCAAAATAAAACTGACATAACCTAAGTATTTCTGCAAAAATGAGTTATCACAATTTTTAGAGTTGCGTATTTTCACCTAATCTCTTCATGGTTGAAACAAAACCGATAAATTGAGCTTCTATAGTTTGGTTCCGGTAACAGTAGTACGATGGACAGAAAATGGAAAACGTGTTTTGCAGAACGGATTTTCCGTATTTTCTATGGAATTTCAAGTGAAAATACGCACTACGGATTCACATTGCAAATATACGGTTTATTCACAAAATAGAAAACAAAACAAAACTATATATACTTGTATTTCCAAATTTGACAATCAGTTTTCAAAGGGAAGCTTCCGATAAGCAAACTTATGTAAAGCGCAACGTTGCTATAGGTCTCCGTCCAAACAATGCTGCAAGGCGCATTCAAAGACGGTGGGTAGGGGAATCATGCCCTATCTATGCTAGATAGTTCGATTATAATAAGGCGATAAACAAAGAACAGATATGGAGTAAATGCATTGAAGGCAACCTCTCTCCAAAGGAAAGCCTGGAAACAAACCTTTGTAGACAAACTGTGTGTGGAAACGTCACGTATATTTCTTGCCTATACCCAATCTCCAATGGCAATCCAAGCTCGGTGCCCTAGATATTTATTCCATCTGCAAGCCTTTCTTCTTTTCCTTGTATTTTATTTTAATTGTTTAATTTGACGGCTTCTACTATCTCGTAGAAGAGCAGACCCACTGTCCCCACCCTTTTCTCCCATTTTCCAGTAGCAGTTGGGTTGACAGATTATTATATGGAAAGCCAAACCACAAACTATTTTAGAAAAAACTGGAGGGCAAAAAACCATGCCCAATGCAGTTTAAAGACCTCTTCTATGTTTCTGGAACAAGAGCATACTCACTAGGGGTAGTATGGAAGTCTTAATTTCCTATCCCTATCCATGTTCTTATTTTCAGTCTCAGCCCAATTGCACATTCCTTCTTTATATCTTTCTTCTTTTATTTCTGACTTTTTCAATTGGTTATTTTATAGCTGTAATATTGTTAACTATACGTAAACCTTTAACTAATCAATAAATCAAAACAATGACGTAGAAAATTTGTAATAAATTATGTTTATAACAGCCATTTTCGTTGCGTAGGCATACGGAAAGGAGTTATTCTCTTACAAAAAGTAGTGTCTCACATTTGTTTAATATTCGGGAAAGAAATCTCATAATACGGATGCTCGCGGAAACATAACTACTGGAATTCTGATAAAGATAACTAAATACAGAACTTACTGTAATTTTTATATCATGGCACATAAATGGAATCGTTTTGTCATTGGTTCTCTCGTTGCCATAGTAACTGTCGTTTGAAACACTTAACATTTCAACACAGCACTTGAATCAGTTTTTAGGGGCTTCGGCTACAGATCTACCGGGCGCGTCCCCAGTTGGTGGATAGGGGAATGCCCTGTCTATGCGGGGTAGTCATTATATACTTTAATCTACTACTACATTTAACTACAGATAGTAAACTGCACATGTCGTAAACCCAAGCAAGTGTAAACATTACTGTCAATCATGATAAGGCAGAGCCTGAATTGATTGATTGATTGATGTTTTACGCCAATTTCAGCAATATTTCAGCTATATCGTGGCGACAACTGTTAAGTATATTAACTTAATATCAAGCTTTATACAAGTAAAACAAATGCGTAAAATTTCAAAAATATAATGGCAGAAATTTTAGATACACTAAAAATATCAGTCTGAATTATAACTATAACTGTGTAACTAGAAATAAATAATACTGATCATTATCATTACAACCCCCTATTGAGATAAGAAATAAAATTAATGTCAATGTTTCGTCAAGTCTGTAAATCAGACAGCTTGTAGAAGTGTGTCAGTAATTATCTATACGAAATATTTACAAACAATCATGAATGAAACTGTACAGAAATTAATTATATTAAAAATAATCTCCCTATCTACGCAAAATCTGAGCAGTAGGCTTTATTATGACCTTCGAGCACTACTCAGATAAATCAATACTCTTCAATAAAGAGCATATGTTTATAAATTGATCTTCCATTCCAGGTGACATATTTTAAATTTGTATCACATATATCTCACTTTTTAGGCAGATTGGATATTAACATTGTGATCTGAATGTTCTGATAATGTTTCTTCTATTTTCATACTGTGTCTACTGTTCCGTTTATACTGTTGTACTTCCGGGCCTCTAACGGTAAACGAATTGTCATTGTCACTTTCCTTTTTTTGTCCTTGTTGCCACTTCCCTTTCGGTTAACACGATAACGTACTATTTAATGCTTTTTTTAAAATAATTTAAGTCCGTAAATCTGGAATGAAAAATGGTTCATAAAGGAATATTTAATATTGTTGTGCATGATTAAAATTTGTTGCAACTCCAATGGACAATTCAGACCACGCTATTCTTCATATTTATTATGCCACTTTGAAATCTGACGATTCGTACAAAATACGTGTATCGTGGTTCAGTTCTACAGTAAACAATACATTGTCCAAAAAGGCCGTGTACGGGTATAAAGGGATATTTCCGCTTCAAAGTCAAACATTTTTCCGAACAAATCCAGTCACCTTGATTAACATAATATCCAAATTTGGATAAGATACAAGCTTCGTCCTCAATTCATCAACATCAACCAACACAGGACGTGTGTCATTAAGTTTTCAGCGTCAACCAACTTGGGCTTTATCACCAACTTTCAGCATCAACCAACACATGCTTCGTAATCAACTTTTGAGCATCAACCAATACAGGATTTGTCATCAATTTTTCAGCATCAGCCAACACAGGATTTGTCATCAACTTTTCAGCATCAAACAACACAGGCTTCGTCATTAACTTTTCAGCATCAACAAACTCTGGCTTCATTTACTTCTCAGTATCAACCAACTCAGGCTTCGTCATTAACTTTTCAGCATCAGCCAACAAAGGATTCTTCCTGAATTTTTCAGCATCAACAAACTCAGGCTTCATTAACTTCTCAGCATCAACCAACACAGGCTTCGTCAGAAGTTTTCAGCATCAACCAACACAGTTTGCCATCAACTTTTCAGCATCAACCAACACACATAACAAAAGTCAAATTGTTTGAATTAACCAATTTTTGTCTGAAAGATTACTCGACATTCTTTAATGTCTGATTTTGTGTTTACTTTTAAACGACAAATTCTTAATTGTACTAATATTGTTTTAAATTACTCGACATATTTTTGTCAGTCTAAATTTGAATAAAAAATTGTATGTATAAACCAAGACATAAACCCTAAAAGAAGACAGAAACAAAGATGTAAGGGAAAAACCGGTCAACGACTTTCGATTGCCACTGAAAAAGGGGAGAAATGGGTAGGAGCAGTAAATTTAGCCTTCCATACGACACTCAATTCGTCTGCTTTCTTTAAAGTAATAAAGGGGTCTTTATATTGCATGGAGCGTGACATCTACCTCACAGTTATAATTAAAGAAGAAACTTAAGAAAACAACAGTAGTAATCCAGAGAACAGTGAGGAGCCTTTACCAATATAACATTTCTGCGAGGTACATGCAATAATTGGTTTATTCATTAAAATGTTAAATGGCAAATTACTAGTATTATATATCGACATGTGAAGCTTATTTTTGTAAATAGTTAAGTCTGGAAATGTTACAAATATGTTTTGTTTTCAAATTTCAGGCGGGGATATATGGCCACCCATATTACTTGTTCTGCTTAGTTACCACTTTTAAAATTAAAAGTTAAATTTGAATTAACATGTACAATTCTTAATAAAACATTGTCTGTTTATTTTGTAAAATAGGCCAAATATTTAGGTAGCTATATATTATCAAGCAATCATGTTTCTTAGCTATGGAAGACAGACGAGTGAAACTTGGTTTACAATATGCAACAAAGCTAAAAGCGTATCCTTCCAATCCTGCTCACAACTGTGTTTTCAAACCTTTTCACAAAATTTGGATGAACAAGAGGCTCTCAAGAGCCTGTATCGCTCACCTGGACCATGGCTGACATAGATAAAAGGCATTTCCAATAGGAAAAACGAAAAATAAAATTTAGCAGAATACTTTTTTTTCTAAAATTACAGTATTCTTGTTTGGTTTCCATAGCAACCGAAAGATCCACCATCCATTTCAACCCATAACAGAACACCATTCAAAAAAAATTTGGGCAGGGGTTCCCCTTATAATTAAAGTAATACATAGTGCTGAAATTAAAACATGCAGACCACTTTTCAAATAAAAATTCAAAAATTTGGGCAGAGATTCCCCATAAAATCAATAGGGCCAATGTAAAAACTATGTTCCAGATGGTGGCCATCTTGGATGAGGTACGGACCTACCAGATATATTTTTTGGATGGGACCACCTAAGGACCATTGTGGCTTAGATTGGTTCTAATTGGACTAGTACTTTCTGAGAAGAAGATCTCTGAATGTATATTCCATAGGGTCCAATGTTAAAACTATGTTCCCGCTGGCGACCATCTTGGATGAGGTACAGACCTGCCGGATACCTTTTTTAGAAGGGACCATCTAATGACCATTGTGACTAAGTTTGGTTATAACTGGATGGGTAGCTTCTGAGAAAAAAATCTGAATGTCTTTCCCATAGGGTCCAATGTTAAAACTATGTTCCCCGCTGGCGGCCATCTTGGATTAGGTACAGACCTGCTGGATACCTTTTTTGGAAGGGACCATCTAAGGACCATTGTGACTAAGTTTGGTTGTAATTTGACTGGTAGTTTCTGAGAAGAAGATCTTTGAATGTGTTTACCCATTGGGTACAATGTTATAACTATGTTTCCCGCTGGCGGCCATCTTGGATTAGGTAAGGACCTGTCGGATACCTTTTTGGAAGGGACCATCTAAGGACCATTGTGACTAAGTTTGGTTGTAATTTGACTGGTAGTTTCTGAGAAGAAGATCTTTGAATGTGTTTACCCATTGGGTCCAATGTTAAAACTATGTTCGCCGCTGGCGGCCATCTTGGATTAGGTACAGACCTGTCGGATATCTTTTTTGGAAGGGACCATCTAAGGACCATTGTGACTAAGTTTGGTTATAATTGGACTGGTAGTTTCGATGAAGAAGATCTTTGAATGTCTTTTCCATAGGGTCCAATGTTAAAACTATGTTCCCAGCTGGCGGCCATCTTGGATTAGGTACGGACCTGCCGGATACCTTTTTTGGAAGGGACCACCTAAGGACCATTGTGACTAAGTTTGGTTATAATTGGACAGGTAGTTTCTGAGAAGATCTTTGAATGTGTGTACCCATAGGGTCCAATGTTAAAACTATGTTCCCCGCTGGCGGCCATCTTTGATGAGGTACGGACCTCACGGATATCTTTTTTAAAGGGGACCAAATTTGGTTCCAATTGGCCCAGTGGTTTCAGAGGAGAAGATCTTTGAATGAAAAGTTTACGCCGGGTGATGGCAAAAGCTCACCCTGGCATAGCCAGGTGAGCTAAAAAGCACCTATAAAAACTCCAAAAATACCTCCATGGCTGAACCCAAAACCGACATTTCATTTTTAACTACGCAAATATAAAAAGTCCGATACCAATCCTCTGGTTATCCAGCAGGACGAACTAAGAAAGGCCAGAGAATGTTATGAATTATGTTTATATATTTTTTTGCATTGATATTAACCACAACATGGTCCAATGTACCTATGCCGAACCAACAGACACACCACCATATCATCCCTTTAAACTTTTTTTCACGCTTTATTCATAAAGATATGGTTTTCATCCTTCTCCGTCATTTTTCCAAATATAAACTTTAGAATTTTCTTAAATTATAATTTTGCTTCCATTGTCAACAAACGGTCCACAAACGTTTCTCTCTGCACTAAGCAATGTTTCTTCTTATTTACATCTTTCACGCCGACTTTTTCCTAGAAACACGTCTTTTAAATCCCATTTTATGTAAATAATGCTGGATTGTTCTTGTAGAAATAGGTGTTGTTTTATTTTCATTAAATTGTTTACTTGTGTCTCTAAGTACAGACCTCCTGTTAGTCGTTACAATTCGTTCAAGTTTCCGCCGTGCGCGGTCCCGGCTTATGAATTGGCCCGCAGCATCCTCTGAGCTTGGAGTATGAGTCTTCCTAACAGAGGACCCCGAGGGAACCCCGGGATATAGAAATAGGACCTAGTATCTCCGGCTTGCGGATTGTGACCCCTTCTAAACGGAGGCTGACCCCGAGGGTCCCGGGATATAGAAATAGGACCCATCCTGTGGTTGTGCGGGATTAATAAATACACAACCCATCTTTCGGATGGGATGTAAACTCAGGTCCACGTGTTGGAAGAAATGTCACGCTTCCTGCACGTTAAAGAACCCTTGTAGCAAGCTCTTGTTGGGGTGGTCGGTAGGTGATCGGCTACAAGGCTAAATTCCCCGCCCTTGACGATTTCACCCTACTTTTCCAGTGGCAGTCAGAATTTCTCGTCCAATGGCCCTTTCCATACCCCAAAGTGATTATTTATTAACAAACTTGTTCTCGTCTTGATATAGCTAAAATATTGCTGAAGAGACGTTACACAATATTCAATCAATCAATCAATCGTTCAAGTTTACGGTAGGAACGTTCAGTCATTTTACGAGGACGCCCATTTCTCTTAAATTTTTTACTGAACCCCTGTGTATAAATTTATGCATTATATCGTTGATTGTGCTCTGAGGTCTTGACAACATTTTAGCAATACGACTTACTCTTTGGTCTGCGTGATACAGATCTACAATCGTCCGTTTC
Source organism: Modiolus philippinarum (assembly GCA_002080025.1). Classification (NCBI taxonomy): domain Eukaryota; kingdom Metazoa; phylum Mollusca; class Bivalvia; order Mytilida; family Modiolidae; genus Modiolus; species Modiolus philippinarum. The sequence continues at coordinate 2,424 of MJUU01055358.1, read as the reverse complement.
AAGTTCTCCTTCAATTCTTTGCCTTTCCGTCCAATTTTTTGACATACATCTGCTCGTGCAGATCCAAACAATTTCATGACATCACATTTATACCCTCGATTTAAAGGGACAGCAGCTACAAATCATGGTATAAAGTCTGAGTAGAACCACTGGCAAGAAAGGATTTTGTTACGTGAGAAAGACATTCAGAGGGCGGAACCGTAGTATGTTCAAAACATCTTTTTCTGTCAACTAGCCAAGATGGTGTTGTAAATGGATTGATTGATTGATGTTTTACGCCAACTTCAGCTATATTGTGGCGAGAACTGTTGAGTATACTGAACAATTTTAATAAATACATAAAATATCAATATAAAACCATATAGCTTAAACAAGTAAAAACAAATGTGTAAAATGTTAAAAAACCTAATAGAAGAAATTTTGGTTTAACAGTAACAATATTAGATATGAGAAATTTGTTTAAAATTGATCCATTTAAATCTTACTAAATAAATTGATTGCTTTTAAAAATTGAACGATTTTGTCGCCAGCGACGTTTGTTAATAGATCTTTAAGACAATCGGCAGAATAAAAATCACGCCTTATATCGGCAACATCTACACATTAAATTAAAACATGTTGAATTGTATAAGGACAATTGCATGGAATACATTCAGGTCGATCATCACTGTTGAGAATAAAAAGATGTGTTGTTCTGGTGTGACCAATACGACATCGGGTCAACACTACCTGTTCCCTACGGTTTTTATCGCAGGAACCGACTTGTTTACCGACGTCTGACTGTATTCCATGCAGTTTATTATTTATTTGCAATGAGGTGTCCAACAACCCCAGTCAGTCATCTAAAAAATGACAATATCATGCGCATACAACAATTTTGAGTGTTCTTCAGTGTTAGCGACAATAAGCAAAATCAGGCATTAAGCCTAAAGCCTAGGCAATAAGCTAATGACTAGTCAATTAGTAATTGCCTAAAACATCAGGCTTTAGTCTTATTTCCTGAAATGAAAGTAGTAAAATTCTACTTATTTCCTAGGCAATAAGAAATGAAGTCTCAGAATAAAGACTTTGAAAACATTATAAGCTCTTGTTAATTTTTTAATCATTAGCCACAGAGAGAACATCAAACTTTGCCATAGGCAACTTTACACATGTACAACTTAAATTAAATGTTTGTAATACTAAATTATTTGACCCAGCCTGACTACCCTCAAAGACACCTAGAAAATAATTTTGTCAGTGAGTGTTGTGCAAAGTTTAAATAGTTTGAGATACCATTGTTAGCTAAGAGATGAAGTGTAAATGACCATATTTTGAGGAATACGTGATATCTCAACAGATGAAAAAGAACAGGTATGAAGTATCATGAATAAGTTGAATTTGATGTCTGCTTTCTGAAATTGTAGTAGAAGATTGCTTTCAGTATGTACTGCATCTCTATATGCACCGTTGAACTGGTCGTAATCCTACGGTGTCTGCTTCAATGTCTTGTAAACAAATACATGTTCGACGTTTCACAAATTTCTGAAAAGCGGCTTCTTCTGTATGAGTAAGTTTCATTGAAACGACATGATCCAATATTTCAGATATTTTGTTTCTTCCGGTAATAAGCAGACACCCATTAACACGTGTTAATACATATATAAACATGTTTGCTCATATGTGTGTAGTATTTGACATCTTTCTAGTTGGAAATATTATCTGTTTACCAACAAAAAATTATCAAAAGCAGCAGATCTATATATTCTTACTATTAATTCGACATTAATTTCAAATTAAAGTTGATAACGGGCGCTTTGTTATTCCAAAATATTATATACTTTATACAAGTTGAGAAATAATTCCACCTTCAATTTTAGTTGAACATCCATCTACCATGGTATTAACAAGTTTAAATAAAAAACTGTTCACCGATTAGGCAAAGGGATATTTTGTTAAACATCTCTCCCAACTTTTTTTACTCGGAATCGATGTGTTTAAGGAAATTGGCGAGAAATCCTCAACTACTCTAACTCACCTAAATATCAACATACCAAACTACTTACATCATTACAACTGAGAGACATTAGTTGATTGATGTGCCACATGTAGTTCCTATGAACTTTAACGCAAGCTTTAATATGACGTGGACGAACGGACGGACGGGTGAGGGGATAATAAGAGCATATTTTATAAACCAAAAACGGACCAAATATTATGAGGAAACAGGGTATCTTTGATAACTACTATAGACAGATAACGGATCGTTTAAAATTGTTGAAAATTGCTTAATGATTATATTAGAATGTATAGATTAAATTCTGTTAATATTAGAACAATTAAATGAGTAAAAATTTACTACTCATCCGGGTCTACCCCTATACAAGTTAAAATTGAACCTTATTGGAAGACATTCGAAGATCTGAAACAACAAAAATCCAAACT
>MJUU01055354.1:69319-83339 GCA_002080025.1 Modiolus philippinarum | reverse complement strand
TACGTATGATGGTTTCTGAGATTTTGTGCGGACAAGTTCATTGTGGACGAGAAGAAAGGGAAAGAAGAATAATAATAAGAAACGCAACAAAAACAATAAGTCTCCCAAACTTCGTTTGGGAGACTTAATAATAATAAAAAGAAACACAGCAAAAACAATAAGTCTCCCCAAACTTCGTTTGGGAGACTTAATAGTAATAATAAGAAACGGAGCAAACACAATATGTCTCCCAAACTTCGTTTGGGGAACATAATAAACATGTCATTGCTATAGTGCTAGAATGTGCATTATTTCCTGTTATAAATAATGCTTAAGCATGCAAAAGGGGGATAACAGGAAACATCTACAATTGCTGAAAATTAGTCACATACCACAATCCGCCAGGGAACTACACAGGAAAAACACAACCAAAACAAAAGACAAACGTAAACAACGATAGGAATTTGGGACAACCGAAATTGGTACCGGCACTAGCAAAAGCCAGCGGTAGGATTAAACCGCTTTATGGGTACCCAAAATTCCTCTTTATTTGTCCCGTTTACCTATAGTATAATAAACATACAAATAAAACTTAATCATACATACAATGCAGTTTTTAGGAACCTTTATACCTCCAAATTCAAATTCATCAGTAGTGTAACGAAATATAAATGGTATGTGGGATATATATCTAAATGTCTCCAGAATAACTGCTTCCGTGTAGTGACAGTTCTCTCGGTCTTTGATCAGTGGCATTCGATCGACCCCAATGACTTCAGCAATCTCTTTTTGTATTTTCATCTGCACTCGTGGCTTGCTTATTAAGATTTTCAAAACCGACATCAAGCTTCCATGAGTAGTGAGGTATCCTTCAGTAAAAAATTATTAAAAAAATCTTATTTAACTTCCGCTTTTAAGTACCACGGAACAATGTTACTTGTGTTTCGCCTAAGTAATTGTTTCTTACGTGGACAGCAAATTAAAATAACATGATAATAACTCGTAAAGATGTAAGAGAGTATTAGTGTCAGATTTCAGAACCATTCGATATCCTTGGATTTATCCATTCCGACAGGGCTACCTTTTTTGCTCATGCATCATATTTTCTAGGTCACTTTAAAATGCATGAAAATAGAAAATGTACAAAGTTTAACAACTAAACAGCTAATGGAAACTGAAGGAAAACTCTACATAGAACCGCCAAAATTTTTACGTCTTGTATATCAAAAATTATCATAGTTTTTTTTTCAATCTTTTTTTGCTGATGTTGTTCTATCACAAAAAGAGGTCATAGTTTTCATTCTGATTAAAATTCTGATCATATTTGGTTATTTGTGCTCTATCAGTTTTTGAACATCTTTGGGTTTATGGTCTTCCAAACGTTTAGATTTTATCTGCACTGAAGAGGCATAAATTGTCGAAATGCGCATATGCAGAAAATAAATTCAAAGTAACTTCGGTATTTAGTTATTTCTGATTCTCCTCCACTCTTAATGTTTTGTTTGTTTTTTTTTTATGTTCTGTTTTATTATCTTTATCTCCGATCATTTTCCTTTATCTCAAAATGTCTCTTTCCACTTAAGGGGGGTCTATATATTTTTTAAAAGAATTTCAAAAAGCTATACAACGAGATTATTAGTCATGTTTTAAATCGAAGGGGAATTATATTGGGCTAATATTAGTCGTATTGGGTCAAGTCAACGTCAGGATCAAGTTTAGTTATGTTAGACCTAGTCAATGTAAGGCCCAATATGACTGTGTGGGGCCCAATCAAACTATTTGATGACTACAATTACGTACAAACTAGCACTATATGACAAATATATTAACGAGTTATGAAGGACAACATTGCTTCATTTGATTGATTGATTGATATGGAATTTAACGTCACTTTCAGCAGTATTTCAGCCAGCTCATGAAGGTCAGTTTTAGTGGTGGAGGAAGCCGGAGTGCCCAGAGAGACCACCGACCTTGGGTAGGTAACTGTCATAACTTATCACTTACGATTGTAAGTCGAATGCACCCTTTTTGTTATGTACAAAGTGGGGCGTGAACTCACACCGCAGTGGTGATAGACTACAGTGGTTGTATAGGTAGTAGAACTACCGTAACCACTCGGCCACCGAGGCCCCTGCTTTATTTGTAAGTTAACACTTATCACAAAAAATACATGATTTTTTTAAACGAAAATTTCAACGTCATAATTTTCAAAAGTCACATCATAGCGGAAAACCTTTTCAAATGGCAATTTTTATCGTTAATTTTCAGTGTTAAATGCGCTAAAGAGACTAACTGTCGGACCTTTTCAAACTTTATTAAGCTACACAATGATTCGATTGTGGTTTTCTATTAAATTGTATGAAGAAGTAAGATGATTCGATTGCCGAATTTCTATCAAACTGTATTAAGTAACACAATGATTCGATTGCAGGGTTTCTATTTAAGTAGCAGAATAATTCGATTGCAGGGATTCAACTAAACTATATTTAGCAGCCGAAAGATTCGATTGCAGTGTTTCTACGGCACTGTATGAAGCAGGAATATGTTTTGATTATAGGGGTTCTATTCCACTTGATGAAGCAGCAGAATGATTTGATTATAGGGTTTCTATTCCACTGTATCAAGCAGCAGAATGATTTAATTATAGGGTTTCTATTCCACTGTATGAAGCAGCAGAATGATTTGATTATAGGTTTCTATTCCAGTGTATGAAGCGGCAGAATGATTTGATTTTAGGGTTTCTATTCCACTTTATGAAGCAGCAGAATGATTTGATCATAGGATTTCTATTCCACTTGATGAAGCAGCAGAATGATTTGATTATAGGGTTTCTATTCCACTGTATCAAGCAGCAGAATGATTTGATTATAGGGTTTCTATTCCAGTGTATGAAGCGGCAGAATGATTTGATTTTAGGGTTTCTATTCCACTTTATGAAGCAGCAGAATGATTTGATCATAGGATTTCTATTCCACTTGATGAAGCAGCAGAATAATTTGATTTTAGGGTTTCTATTCAACTTTATGAAGCAGCAGAATGATACGATTATAGGGTTTCTATTCCACTGTACGTATGAAGCAGCAGAATGATTTGATTATAGGATTTCTATTCCACTGTATGAAGCGGCAGAATGATTTGATTTTAGAGTTTCTTTTCCACTTTATGAAGCAGCAGAATGATTTGATTATAGGGTTTCTATTCCACTTGATGAAGAAGCAGAATGATTTGATTTTAGGGTTTCTATTCCACTTTATGAAGCAGCAGAATGATTTGATTATAGGGTTTCTATTCCCCATGATGAAGCAGTAGAATGATTTGATTTAGGGTTTCTATTCGCCGGTATGAAGCAGCAGAATAATTTGATTATAGGTTTTCTATTCCACTGTAGAAGTCAGCAGAATGATTTGATTTCATGTTTTTTATTCCACTGTGTGAAGCAGGAGAATTATTTGATTACAGGTTTATTCCAATGCAGAAAAATTGTTGGAAGCAGGGATTCTGTTACAATGTATTAAGCAGTAAAATCATTCAATTTCAGTGTCTCAAGAAACTGTATTTAGAAGAAAGAATAATTCGAATGAGGATTTCTTAGTAGCAGAATTATTCGATTGTAGAATTCCTATTAAATTGCATTAAGTAGCAGAATGATTAGATTGCATGATTCTATTAAACTGTATTGCAGTAAAATTGTTCGATTGCAGGGTTTTTATTAAACTGTATCAAGTTACTGTAGCTAAAATTGTTTAATGCAGAACTTCTACTAAAATGCATGATGTAGCTAAAAACGAGTTTGCTTTGTGAAGGCCTTTGTTGAAGGCTTCACGGTAACTTCAATTTAAAGAACAACAATGAAAGCTATGTTTCATTTTCTTAGTCTTACCATGTGCTTATAGGGATTTTGTCCCACGTACATTTACTCCATATCCCTTTATTTGTTCATTTGGGAACATTTTACTGACTCGCCTACGTCAAATTGAGTAGATATTTTCTTTTACCTGATGCAAATATGTCATATGCACATTCTGCTATATTTGCGAGGTCAAACGATTCTCTTGCCTCATAGGTAGTAAATATAAAGTTTCCACGTTTTGCCGGCAAAAAAAAAAGAAAAAAAAAGAAAAATTAATAAAGACACATACCTCTTGCAGGAAAACTCCTGCTTCTTAATTTTTCCGGTCTCTCATTAAGAAAATTAATTATGTCATTATTGAGCTTAAAATCAAAGAATCTCCAACGCCCCAAAATGTTTTTTAAAAAAATATGTTGAATTTATGGAGGCTTCTTGTGTATCTAGCCCCCCCCCCTTTTGATGTCTGCACATAACCAAAATTTCCAATATGGTACTTAAACATAATTTTCGTACCAGTCCCATGTGAATTAAAGTTGTGGTGGCAAAGTTCTCAAACCTAATTTCAAGGAACAAATGGGATGGATTAAAGTTATGTATATTATTACCTATATTTATAAATATCAATCATACATATCAAGAACTTGGATATCAAGAACTTGGATTGGAAATTTAGCAAAAATGTCGTAAAAAACTGCAGTAGAATACCGTAGGAACAATTGAAGTGATGATTACAAAACTTAAGTCCATAGACATGGCAAAAACCGGAACAGAATATCAAAGACAAAAAAGGACGCGAGACAGCCACAAGGCATGGAAATAAAAAAGACGACATTCAAAAATAAGATGCTCATAGTGTGAACTCCCATGAAAATCGGAAGTGACAGCAGGTACTCCGGAAGGTCAAGCATATCCTGCTCCACTTGCGACACTCATCGCACTATCAGTTAGGAATATTTGGTTTTGAAAAATCTGTTGGAAGTTGATTGGTTAATGTCTTTTTCTAACCCTTGAACAAAAACCAATTAAAATCCCTTGAACGTGCTACTTCTCAAACCCCCAAACAGTTCCAGTTTAAAAACTACAGTTACATATGTTTATAATATTAAAAATAACAATGCCCAAATGTATCTAGTAACAAAATATCGAAGTTACAGTTAATTGAGTTTCAGAATCTGCATATGCGCGTTTCAACACCTTATGTCTTTTCAGTCTAGATCAAATCAAACAGATTAATTCCCCAAAATATACAAAGTACAACTACATATCAACTTCAAATGGAGATGATATAATTTATCCTATAGTAGACTATTCTAAACTTCTGATTCTATATCCCTTAAAGTACGTGGCAATGGAACAGTATAGATCCGAATATTCGTAATTCAGAAATTGTGAGAAAATTCAAGGCAGAATTAAAAATATTTTTACGGGAAGCCGTTGGTGAATTTATTCGTTATTTATTGATATTTATAAATGAATTAAAGATATTAATAAATGATTTGTAGATATCTATAAATCACTTTTAAATATCAATAAATCATTTACAGATATTAATAAATACTGCGAATATCTATAATTAGTGTAAACAATATTTTATTTAATGAAACAGATATCAAAAGATACAATACATTTTAAAGAAAAAAGGATCCAGAAACAAGCTATAAGCTTTTGTAAATCTGTCTCCTATAATTACATACACATAAATAATAGGCAGTAGATTAGCATGCTCTAATCATTGTTTCACACACACAAAAAAATATAATTTTATTGAAAAAAGAAGATGAAGATGAAATGCTAATTATACCCGTTTTTTTTAAGATGTAAACCTTTTCGTTTTAATTATAAACTTTTGTATCGTGCGAAATAAATCAGAGCAACTCATTTGACCCATGCATTAATAGTAGTTGGTAGATTTGAAAGTGGATCTATTAATTCACGTCTAAGGTCAGAATATAAAGGGCATGTTAACAAAAAGTGACTATTTGTTTCGAGAGAGCCACAGCGACAATTCGGAGAGTCTACTATATTTCTAACAAACAGATGTGAATTTAATGAACTGGAATTCATGCGTAAACGAGAATGTAGAATTTGACCAAGACGACATCCAGTATAATAGTAAGTAGGAACTTTATCGTGTTGACCTTGAATTTTGCTTTTAAAAATCGTTATTGAGCTGCAGTGTTTTGCGTCATGAGGTAAAGAATTCCAATGTTAGAAAATAATCCGAATAAATACAAGTTCTTATGTCAATATTTAACAGGTTATCCGTCTGTCTAGTCTTGTGGTCATGTCGGCTTCTTACTCTGTTAGGCACTGCATTAACAAGATATTGTGGGATGAATTATTAACCATTTTATAGAAATATAATAACTTATGCATTTTACGTCTGTCACTTAACTTGTCCCAATGAGTTTCGTCGTAAAGTTTTTGGGTACTTGTCAGTTTTGTGCCATCCGTCACAATACGAGCGGCGTCGAGTTGAACATTTTCTAATTTGTCTATCATAGTCTGATTTTGTGAATCCCAAATTATGTCGGCATATTCTAAAATAGGCCTTATGAAGGATAGATAGATTTTCTCAAGGCTATATCTGTCTAGAACTGTTTTTAATTTTCTTAAAAAATTGATTCTTTTATAAGGCTTATCTATTATGTAATTACAATGATCAATCCACTTCCCATCTTGTGAAAAATAAACACCTAGGTGTTTGTGCTTGTCGACTGATTTGATTTCATGATTGTTCATTTTTATTTGGGGGTGAAAAGGTCTATTGGTTTTACGAGTTACTATCATTGATTCTGTCTTTTGAGGGTTGAAATTGACCAGCTATTGTTGCGACCATCTATAAATTTTAGAAAGGTCGCTATTGAAAATTTCTGCAGCTGTGACTGGATTATCGACAATTATATAAAGACTGGTGTCGTCGGCAAAAAGTTTGATAGTCGCTTGCACTTCGTCAACTATATCATTTATGAATATGAGAAACAACAGAGGTCCAAGAATAGAGCTTGGGGTACCCCTGCATTTATAGATAACCATTCTGAAAAGGAACCATTTAAAACCACCCTTTGTGCCCTCCCTGACAGATAATTGCGAAACCATTCCAATAGACGACCTGTTATTCCAAATTTATTCAGTTTGCAAATTTATTCAGTTTGTGTAAAAGACCCATATGCCAAACTCTGTCGAAAGCTTTACTAATATCACAAAAAAACAACACGGATTTCTTTCCCATTATCAAGAGCCTTACCAAAGTCATTTGAAATGTTAATAAGCTGATTAATAGCGGAGTCCCCCGTCTAAATCCAGATTGTTGATCAGAGAGTAGGTTGTTTTCCCTTAAATGGTTATAGACATGCTTATAGACACAGCGCTCCATACATTTAGACATAACACTAAGTAGAGAAATAGGCCTGTAGTTTTTTTTACATCGTTAGGTTTACCGATTTTGTACACAGGAGTTACATTCGCTTTTTACCATTGATTTGGGTATACTGATGTTTGTAAGGAGAGGTTAAACAGTTTACACAATGTATTGCTAAGTATGGATGATGCTTCCTTAAGCAGTCTTGGATTAATTTTGTCAGGACCAGAAGCCTTTGAAGTATCTAATATACTGAGAACGTCTTTAATTTCCGTTTCTACTAGACGTATGTTTGATAAAGTATTTGACTAAATATCGTGTGTATTTGGCAAGTTTGTATTCGTTTCATCTAAATTGGACTGAGCAGAAAAGATTAAATTAAATTCACTTGCCTTTTCATTGTCATTGAAAATTAGAAAGTTGTTTTTCAGCAAGGGAGGGATGGCAGCGTCCTGTTTTTTGATACCGCTAAACTGTTTTATAGTTTCCAGCTAGTTACTACAAGATGAGCTATTATTACTTATTTTAGTTACAATATTTTGGATGAATTCTTCTTTTGATTTCCTAACCATGGTAATAATATGATTTCTTATTTTTCTAAAGTTTTCCCAATCAGAATTATTGTTACGTTTATTTGCTACCCTATGGATTCGATTGTTTCCTAATATTTCTCTGAATTTTTGTTGTTAACCATGGTGGTTACGAAGTCCTAACTGTTATGAATTTATTGGGAATGTTCTTTTCTGCTGCATCCAAAATTACCGAGGTTATATTTTCAGCGATTTGGTTTACGTCCGCATTTTCTGTAATCGAGTCCCACTTAAAATTTTGGAGGTCATTCCGATACGAATCAAAATCTGCCTTGTCGTACAACCATATTTGACGTTTAAAGGATTTATTTATTTATTTTTTTTTGTTGTTGTAAATTTAAGAATGCCATAGTTGGACAATGGTATCTGATTTGTTCTGTTAATGGAGGTCCGACCCCACAGTACGTAACAGCATTGGTATTATTTGTCATCAATAAGTCTATAATGGATGACGACTGTTCGGTATAGTGAGTAGGTTCGTCTATGAGTTGAGTCAGGGAAAACTTGGATAATAATGTTCCAATTTTCAAATTGGTACTGCTTTGTTGATTTTCATTAAAATCTCCTGCGATCATGATAAAGTCTTTATTGTCGTTCAGGGCTGAGTCGATACTGTTTGTGAGTTTGGTCCAAATTACTTGTGAGCTATTTGGTGGTATATAGAATGTCCCAAAAAGTATTTTCTTTCCGCTTATGTGAATTTCAATCCATAGTCCTTCAAGTCCGTCAATTTCAAGATCGTTTCTACGTCGTGCGTTAATATTATTTTTTACATGCACTATAACACCCCCGCCTGCCTTAACGGAGCCTTGGTCAAGCCTATAAGGACAATGCAAATTTGAAAGTATGACAGAATCATCAGAGTGAGTAGCATTTAACCAAGTTTCAGTAAAGGCTAAGATATCGAAATCGCCATACTCAGCTTGAACTATATCAAGTTTTTGGGATATACTTTGAATATTAAGATGTAAAAAGTTGAGTGAAGATTTGAATAGTTGATTGAAGTTAGATATATCGATTGAATTTATAGAGCTAATACTTGAATTACTTTCGTCTGAAGGTCCTGGATTTGGTTCAATTCCTGATAGTATTAGGAGTAGTTGCACAACAATTAACAGAAGCATATGAACGATACAAGTGGTTTTCCAATGCATACTTTATCTTTGATGTCAGATAAAGGGAGATAGATGGGTAGACTTACATCGTGCACGTCCTCAAGCACAATAATCATAATTACCAAGGTGATTGCTTTGCATTTGTTTTTACTGTGGACTAGAAAACTGATACAAAATAATTCTAAAAGTGACAATCTTTTTTTCTTGTTTTAAGGTATATCTGCACAGGCCCACTCTTACTCGATACTGCTCAATAGATATTCCCATTTAGTTAGGTTATACCACGTGATCTGAACAGAATAGCGTAAGGGTGACCCGGATAGCTGAAATAACTGTTATTTATGCATTTCATCGTAAGTAACGCAAGAACAAGTATATACAAAACAAAATTCATACTAAGTAAATAAATAATATGTACATTTGTAGTCAAAATAAATATAAGCTGTGTAAATATAAAAGTAAACATGGTAAGGTTGAAAGGAGGTTTTATACTTCAGATTTGTAAACACGTGAACAAAGTATCTATAATTCATTTAATTCATTTATAATTCATATAATTCATTTTTAATTTCTAATATTCAATTATTGATATCTATAATTCGACACTAATTATATATATCTATAACTTATTTCTTAATATCTATAACTCAAATCTCCATAATTCTATCTATTGATAATTCAAATCTCCATAATTCGATTTATTGATATCTAGAATTCAAATCTCCATACATCGCCCCTGTGACACTGATCATTTATTCTATTAATAATTGTCTATTGAATGAAGAGTTCATCTGACTCGGATTATTTTTTAACACAAATATCCATAAATCGCCTCTGTGAGACTGGTCAGTTTTCCAAATTAAAAAAAAACGTACATAATATTCAGTGTTCAATTGACCTTGACTTTTTAAATATCCATAAATCGCCTCCGCAAGACTGATCGCTACCTGTATTACTGTAAATGCATGAGACAAAGAATTCAATAATTATATATGCTTTAATATCTAGCGAACGATTGTGCTTTGAATAATTTGAGAAACTATTTAAATATGTTATTTAACATCTATATTGTGTATTGTGTATTGTGTACGCCTGTTAAAAGAAATACAAAAAATACAATAAAGTTTAAAAACAATGTAAAAACTTAGGACGAATATAATGATTTTTTGCTTGTTTGGTAGTTGGAAAAAAGTTTGATAATTAGCTAAAATAAATTTAAGCAAACTTAACATATCAACATTTTTAAAATTTTTTAAAGTTTTTATGTCAAATTTCACTTCACAATAACCTTTCAATGGAGTTTATATGCTGCAAAATTAAAATTGAATGTCTTTGTAGTATAAATATAATTGGGAAAGTAGATTTTAAGTCTTCGGTTTAAACTAAATTATTAAAAATGACCAAAATTATTAAATTTTTATGAAAATTTTACTCATAATAACCTTTCGATGGAGTTTATATGTTACGAAATTAAAATTGAATGTCTTTTTAGTATAAATACAATGTATGATTGGAAAATTAGTTTTTAAGTCTTCATTTTAAATTAAGTTATTCAAATTGAACAAAACAATTCATTTTTTTTTTAAATTTTACTTTATATTAACCTTTCGAACAGTTTATATGTTGTGAAATTAAAAAAATGACGACTTTCCAATTACTAAAAGCCCACCTGGTGGACCACAGACATAACATGCCCACAAAACACACAACCACTACATTAACAATACAAAAAACTAAAGCACTAACAGTGTGAAAAGGATACCAAAAAAAAAACACTACGAAAATCATGTAGAATTGAAAATGCGATTAGAGAATCTAAAAGAAAAGTAGAACCAGCGGTACTAGACTATTTCATAAATTAGTTCGATCTCAGAGAAAACACAGATGTCAAACAGTAGAATTAACAGTAAATGACAAACTTGTTGAGGGACGGGAACAGGTACTGGAAGATACATTTCGAATGTCTGGCAAAAAAGGCAAACTTACCAGAATAGGATTAAGAATACCATAGACTTTGCAATTATGAAACTCAACATATAGAAGACTTGCTACAGGATAAAAGTATAGAGGAGGTAACAGAAAATGAATTGACCGAAGCTATCAGACTCATTGATAAAAGAAAATCCCCAGATATATATAATTTAACCATAGAACATATTCTTCATGCTGACTCGTCGATTTTGGATCTCATTTTGGACTTATGTAATCAAATTTTCAAAACAAGAGAAGTTCCAACACAGCTGAAAAGAAGGTTACTAACACCAATATTCAAAAACAAGGGAACAAAGAAAATTTCAACTTTTTATAGAGGTATTGCAATACTGCCAGTGTGAAATCAAATTTTTGAAGCAATTGTTAAAATTAGAATTAATCATATAATCAATGAAAATCAAAGTCCAGCACAAAGAGGCTATTCGTCCAAAACTTCACCATTGAATACAGCACTCCAAACGTGAAGCAAAAGATGAAAAATCACAACTATTTGTTGTCCTTCTAGATGCTAAAGCATCTTTTGATGTGGTCGATACCAATCATCTCATTAGGCGATTATATCATGCAGGAGTAAATGACAGAATTTGGACAATTATTCATAGTCTACACGATAAAGCGGTTAGTGCAGTAATATGGGATTTTAACATTTAAGAATTCATCAGTATTTCACAAGGTGACCGTCAAGGAGGTATCCTTTGTGCAGACCTATATAAAATTTATGTAAATCCATTATTTAGCAGATTACATTCCACTGGAATTGGAACAAGGATTGGAAAAATAGAATAAAAAAGATAAAAAGAATAAAAAAGATAACAGGAAACACCTACAATGGCCGAAAAACATAGCCACATGCCACAAAGTAAAAAGGAACTGCACAAGAAAAAAAAAACACAATAAAAATACAAAAGACAAACGAAAAACGATAGGAACTCGGGACAGCCGGACTTGGTACCGGCACTAGCAAAAACCAACGGTAGGTTTAAACCGGTATTTGGTACCCAAACCTCCCCATTTCCCTATAGTATAATAAACATACGAATAAAACCCATACATGTAGACTACTAACTCCATGACCACAATCTTGAAAAGGAAAAAGGGGGAACAAAACGTAATTTTGAAAGATGGGTCAAGAAGTATTCGCCATACCATAAAATGTATTACAAATGCCTGTACTGATGACGTAACACTCAATGCTAATAACTTGAATGATGCACAAATTTTGATAAACGTAGCAGCACAAGAGAGATATCAATTAAACCAACATAAACTAATACTATACATATTAAGACGTCACAACGAAAAATCTCTACTGAAGATCATCATAGTTTACAATTAAAAGGATCAGATATCCCGTATACTAATCAGGCTACTCGTATTGGGATTCAACAGACTGGTAACTTTATGAAATTTTGCTAAATTAATGTAGACAATAACATCAAAAAAGCAAGAAGAGCAACTTACAGCTTAATGTCCGCTGGAGTCCACGGTCATAATGGACTAGACCCTGAAACTATGATTCAGCTAGTCAGGACTTATATTTCACCTATATTATTGTATGGTTTGGAAGTGATTTTGCCAAAATATACACAAATAAGAAGCTCGAATTATTCCGAAGAAGACAGATATCTATAAAACTTATTCAAGTTCCAGCTAGTTCATCGATATTTAAAAAAAATTATACCAATATAACTTTCCAGATCCCTTATATATATTGGACAATCCGATTGACAAGGGGAAATCAATCAGTAGCAAGAAGGTCAATGAATACTGATGGAATGATATTTTATGCTCTAAGACCTTGTATAAATGATTGCAATATTGGTGCACTGATAAGTGTTACCCTGGCAAAATACATCCACTCTTAGCTGTTAATTGCAAATCTATTAGATATATCAACAGGATACCAACAAAATTAAAATTATTAACACGAACTTACGTTCTTCAATATAATCAAGCAAATATTATAATTATCAAGTTAATCCAACTTGTTTGCTTTGTAACTGTCAAGCTTGGAGAAGACCTTGTTAAGTTGTACAACTTGTGTCGAATCCATTTGTCTTTGTTTTGACAATAAAATAAGTTTAAAAAATACTGTCAAGCTGCAACAATACAGCATTTCATATTAGAATGTTCAGCATTATCCACTGTTAGTGCTCCAGTTGTTCAGCATATAAAAGAAATATGGTCAGATTACAAAAAAGAACAGAAAATTCAAATTATTTTAGACTGTACCAATCTAGTGCGCAATAAATATAAAATTAACATTATTGGGAGACTAGAGTTCCACAATAGACGCTTGTTATACAATCTACATAGTACTCGATACAGTCAGTTATTGTAAAAGGCCAGGAGTTAAATAGAATTAAGTTAATAAGCAATGGTGAAGTCATATGATTCAGATATAAAAACATTCAGTTAACATTGGAAAAGAAATAAGCATTGTATATAATGCTTATGTGTATATCTTGGTGTCGGAACTATAATAACAGCAATAATTAACAAATATGGTGATTGACATAAATATTCTATGTGAATATGGAAAATGGTAATGGCTTAAGGGTAATGGTGTACATGGATATATAACTTAGATTTATAGTGGTTATAATGGTAATGGTGACAAGCTGGGTCTTACAGATATTTAATGGTAGAGAGATATCATGGCAACTGGTATGGTTATGGTGTATATGGTAGTGGGGAAAGAAAAATGACATTCTGATGAATGGTTACAAAAACAGGATAACAGCAAACACCTACAATGGCCAGGCACTACAATCACATGCCACAATTTACAAGGAAACTGCACCAGAAAACCAATAATGAAAACAAGAGACAAACATAAATAACGATAGGAACTCGGGATAGCCGGACTTGGTACCGGCACTAGTTAAATCCAGTGGTAGGGTTAAACCGGTTTATGGGTACCCAAACCTCCCCTTTCTCTATCCCGTTTCCCTATAGTATCAAATAAAACCCTTATACAGGTAGACTACTAAATCAATGACCACTATCTAGGAACAGAAAAAGCATATGATAAAACGTAATTTTGACAGAAGGGTCAAAGAGTGCTCGCCGCTAAACTGCCGGCTAGCTCAAGGAATCTAGTCTGCTGGTAAAACACTGTCGCACTACGGAA
>MJUU01055354.1:36059-69233 GCA_002080025.1 Modiolus philippinarum | reverse complement strand
CAAAGCCAATTTAACGGATTTGTTCAGAATATCTCGTCGATATTCACTAATATGTAAAGAATGTAAGTTACGTCCCAGTTTTTCTGGATTATTTATCAGTTTTTGACATTTTTTAACAACATTTCCATAAAATCGAGGATGAGAAATGCCCTTTGTAATTAGCTGTTTGAGAGTCACGTCATATCTAGATATCAAATGATCATATCTTCTGTAAAACTTCTTAAAAGTATTTAATAATATTTGAAATCTGTAACCTTGTTGTAAAAGTTTGGAATTGAGAGTTAGGTTACGCTCATTAAAATCATCAAGGGTAGAACAAATGCAAGCGAATCGTACAAGTTGAGATATATACACCCCGTAGGATTGAGCTAGGGGAACGTCGCCGTCAAGAAAGGGGAAATTAGAAATAGTAAAATAAAAATCATCCCTTTTATCATAAACTTTAGTTTTTATTTTACCAGAGTCTATGATGATACTTAGATCCAGAAAAGGGCAGTATTTAGAATCATTGTTTCCCTTATTTAGTTTCAGTTGTTGTGGGTAAATGGTGTCAACATAAGCTAAAAACTGGGGATTGTCAATAGGAAGGATATCGTCAATGTACCTGCTATTATCATTGAAAAAAGAAATAAGTTTATCCCCATTTGGTGCAGTTCCATTTTGTAGTTTTTTTTCATGTTTTGGTTGTCCTATAAAGGACGAACAGATGAAGAAAAGGTAAAAGATCATCGAACTATAAAACTGAGGCTAGTTCTTCTATTTGTGTAACTGAAAATCGGCATTTGTTTGAATCGTATCACACATCACAGGTGACCTGACAAAATTACCTGAGCACTTCCCATCACGTGTACACATAGCAGGGGGTCAGATTAAATATTTGCGATGATAATTCAAACTTAAATGTATTTAATGAAGTAATTAAAAATACCCCCAAAATGCATATAAACTTGAGGCAGTTATATGCATTCACATTAATACAACTTTTTAAATCATAAATTATCGTTATATATATCATTTTTAATCCTAAAATTTTTTATTCCAGCATTTTTTTAAGACTTACGAAAAATAAAACAATTCAATTTAAATTTTATAGGAATACACTTCAATTTCTAGGTGATACTGGATAAACCTGGTGTTTGATGATAAAATGTTGAGGGACCGACCATTTAACCTGAAAGAAGGGGGGGTTGTGGTTTTTTTTCTAGATAGAAAATTTGTTCACGTGTATCAACAAAATATTTTTTTTTCAAAATTAACATTATTTTTTTTGGACAGAAAGCCTCCTTCAGAAATTTTTTTTTCATCACTTTGGCAGCCAAAATATTTTTTCACAAAAAATCAGCTCCAAAATATTTTTTTTAGAAAAAAACTATAGCCCCCCCCCTTTTCAAGTTAAATGGTCGGTCCCTTAATATTAAAATGAAAATATAAATTATTTATTTTATACGACTTAAACGATTTATTTAAACATCTCACATATAAGACCACAAATTATTTTCGTTATTACTGCAACAGCAAGGCATGCAGAGGCACAGTACATTGTAGCACTACACAAGCATGACTAAAGGCAGATTGTAGCAACATTTTTTACAAATCCTTGATTGCAGAAAAGTTTTTTTTCAATTTTTCACAACATTTACATAACATGTAAATGATTTCAACAAGATATATACATAAAACATTTCCCGCATGGTTGGGAACCAGCAATACACAACACAATAATGTCTAGGACAATAGATACAGGCTGTGTAGCCTTGAATATGAATAGCTTATAGGCTGGATTCGGAAGTTTGTAGGACACTGCATCACTACATTGCATTGATACAAAATACAAAAAGTTAAACTTTGGTCATAAGGCCAAAAGGAATGTTTTGAAAAAATATAAATAATGTTACTTTAGACAGAAAAAAGTCTGTTGTGGAGATTTTCCACCAGAATAAGTGCAGGACGATGAAGCTCTGAAATGGCAAATATTAATGAAAAGAAAATGTAATGGTTGTCAGTAAAATTTTCTTAAAAGGTGAAATTTAATTTGTTTGAAAACAAAAAAGCAAATGGCTAGAAGTATAGATTTCTTCTATATGTAAAGATGCAAGTTATATTATGGACAATCTTATGTATGTATGTTATTGCTTTCGCCGAATCCAGAGGGTTTCAATATTCGAAAGCTACTTTTTTTAAAACTAAAACTGAATTTAGTTGCAGACTGCAATAAAAATTATTATCATTTCAGAAAAATACACACAAAAAAAAAACGAAAAAACAAAGAAAAAAATGTGAATAAAAGAGAGATCATATACAAAATAAAAATATATTGCTAAAAAATTTCGTAAAAATAAGCACGCCCTTTGTTATCGGTAACAGATATCTATATTATGTCACTGTCGGTAATTCAACAAATGTCCGTATCGTGTTTATTGTTGACTGCCCTAATAAATGAGATTACATGTAACACCCACCTGTAAGAAGTCACCTGTGGCCAATGTTCATGATGGTAGCAACTATCTCGTGTAATTTAATGATATGTGATGTCAATCAAAGTTGTGTAACAGAAGGAAAATTTTCGTTTCAATGTAAGCCAAAATAGTGTCCTATGAAAAAGTGTCATTACTGTTATATATCATAGGAAAATCAAAGAGGACAATATTTCATGATCATCATGCGTTTTATTCCGCCCTCGAACTTTATCATAGGTAACAATTATTAAGACGGACAGTATTTCACGGCGGACACTATTTAATGTTACATCAACAGCACTGAGTATACAAATCCTTGTCCAAACTACAGTCATAAAATTTTAATAAATGGTCAATATTAATAGATTCTTTTATGACAAAACAAAACAAAACAAAAAGAGAAATGTATAAAATACTTTGACATATTATTTATTAACAGCGAAATGGTAATAAAGGCAGAAAAATAAAACACTATGCATATCCTTCTTTGCTGCTTTCTACATGATAGCCGCAGTTTTAAAACCGAAAGTGAGAGGGGAGATAACTCATTTAAAAATGGAAATGGGTCAATTTAATGTCTTTTTAGAAAAGTATAATTGGAAAAGTAGATTTTAAGACTGGTTGAAACTGAATTATTAAAATGACCAAGGCAATTCAATTTTTATGAAAATTGTGCGTCATAATAACCTTTTGATTTCGTTAATATGTTGCAAAATTAAAATTGAATGTCTTTTTAGCATAAGTATTATTGGAAACAAAAGTACATTTTAAGTCTTTGACTTGAACTTAAACCTTTAAGGTAAGAGGATACCAAATGACGTTACGTCAAGAGTTATCGGCCCTAACGTTACGATTTTTCAACATATAGCGCACAATGTTTTAATGTTGTTGTTATTTTAATCAATCGTCGGTTGTCATGCGATAGCGATTTTGATATTAAAATCAAAGCATACAAATTTAGATGCTTTTCTTGTGTGAAAATTTTACTTGGCGCAATGTACAAATTATTATGTCATGTCGGAAGAGAAAGGCCGTATGCAATTTCTACAGAGACAAGATACAAATGTGTAACTAGTATAGGATTGAAAAATCTTCCGCACCGCCTTTCTTGTCTAATTTGACTAGATGAAAAAGAAGATTATAATATCACAAAACTTACGGAAGAACGGACGAAAAAGTAAATCAAATGTTCATACATTTCATTGGTTTTTGATGTAGAAACAACAGGGTCATTGTTTTTGATGTAAAAACAACAGGGTTTTGCAAATTATATTAATAATTAATTTTGTAAATTATATCAATTATTAATAATTATTAATAATTAATTCTTCTTTAGGGACTTCTTTAACATATCCATATTTATTAGTCAACTTTCCATGAGGCGATGGACAGGGTTAAGGGAAACTGGGAGAAAGGGGGTGTGAGAAAGGAGATAGGGGCAGGAGAAAGGAGAAAAGGGGGAGGAGAAGAAAAGGAGCAAGAAAGGGAGAAGGGAGACAAGAAAATGAAAGGGAGACCAGGAGAAAGGGGACGGGAGACAGGAAAGAGGGGACGGGAGAAAGGAGAGAGGGGCGGGAGAAAGGAAAAAGATACCCCCGTCCGACCCCTCTTCTGTGTTTTTTTGGGGGGGGGGGAATAACGGACATACAGATTAGGTTTCAATATCTTTTACCCATTGGGTATCATGTTGTAACATTACAGATAACAATTTTGTGCATTTCTTAACTCTTCTCCTATGTGGGTTGTCAGATTTTCTTCAAAATTGCAGGACATGTAGATCTTTCTATGCTGACCATTTTTGTTATATAAACTTCACTTCTATCTCCTACCATTTGCAATATATAAGACTAAAAGTAATGAAACTGAAATTTTTACGGAAAAGGGGCAATAACTCCAAGACGGGTAAACGGATATTCTTCAAAATTGCAGGGCAGGTAGATCTCATCATGCTGATCATTTTTACCCAAATGTCAGAATTTTGAAATCTGTAATGGTTTTCGAGTAATTTGCAAAAAACGGCAATTTACCCCTATGTTCTATTTTTAGTAACAGCAGCCATGTTGTTTGGTCTACAGTCATAAAAATCACAAACTTGAAAGAGCATAACCTTGTGATGATTCAGGCCAAGTTTGCTTAGTATTGGCATAGTAGTTTCATAGGAGAAGATCTTTGAATAAAAGTTAACGGACGGACGGACGGACGACGGATGCCGAGTGATGGCAAAAACTCACATGGCCTTTGGACCTAAAAATAAAGAACTGAATTTCTCTTTAAAACATCAGTTACCCGTCATCAAACAAAACTTTGTAAGCAAAGTGAGATAAAAACGTCTATAGCGTCATCAACGTCATGCCGATTTTACACATTTTTCGTCGTATAAACCTTCTTTTGCAGGCTGTATCTAAAAAACAAGGAAGGTGACATATGTTTTTCTTTATACATATGAATTTCTGATGCTGAGATCTACTTTATGTTAGTTTTTGGTTCGTATTCGTATATTCTGGCATACAGAAAAGTTGCAAAAAACTAGAAATTTCGAGCTCATATTATGGATTTTCAATATTTGTCTTTGTAAATTTGGCACCGAAAAAGACATTTTCGATTGAAAATAACGCGGACAAAAGCACGGTGACCCACTAATTTAATTTCATTTTCTGATGTAACATATTGAAAACAGCATGTATGCAAAATTTCATTGCAATTGAAATTGTTCTCATTTGGTATCCTCTGACCTTAAATGATCTTGATTGCCTTTGTTATGAATGTTGTGATTTCTATTTCTGTGCTTTGTGTATGTCTGGCGTCATTGTTTTCTATGTCTAACGTCATTGTTTTCTGTGTTCTGGTTTTGGCCATGTCTTTGGACTTCGATTTTTGTAAATTCCACTCCTTTGTATTCTACTGCCGTTGTATCAATAAATCATGCTGTATTTTGATATCAATAAATGACGATTTATAGATATCTATAAATATTTATTAATATCTAAAAATAATACTAATATCTATAATTATTTAGTAATATCTAAAAATAATACTAATATCTATAATTATTTATTAATATCTGTAATTTATTTATAGATATCAATTGATAGGGAATAAATTCTACAACGGCCTACCACATATTTTTGATGGCAGCAACAAAGTTGTTTCTGTATATTATTCTCATGGACCCCGTAAACTTATGGCGGATTTCCAGGATGATTAACTTATTTTATTGGCAATTCTTCAATGAACATACCAATATTCCTCTAGTAACACCTATAAAACTCCTTCTTAACTCCTGTCTTTTGTCTGCTTATCAATTGCTCAACTTTCTAAAGAATTCTATTGTATACCAATTTGTGCTGCCTGAAGGGGTTTACCTTGATACTCCAGTGATGACAAATTGGTATACAATAGAATTCTATAGAAAGTTGATTATTTGATTAGCAGACAAAAGGCAGGAGTTTAGAAGGAGTTTTATAGGTGTTACTAGAGGAATATTGGAATGTTCATTGAAGAATTGCAAATAAAATACGTTAAATCATTCGGGAAATCCGCCATAATATCTTGCTAACCCGATTTAGATGTTCAGCTACTGTAAACCAGGAAATTTTCGCGGCAGTTTTATTTTCGCGATTTTCACGTTTGGATTGGAAGCGCGAAAATTAAACGGCGCGAGTATACTTGTCTATTAATGAGGTCAATGGTCAACAATTAGGCAGCGCCAATTCAAAACTGCGCGGACTAAAATCTTGTCAATTTACCGCGAAATAAAGACGGCGCGAAAATTTCCCGGTTTACAGTATATTTTGAAATTATGATATCTGGAAAGTGAATTCACGGTGACCCCAGATGCTTTATTTTAGATCGTTTTAACCAAAGGATTGATAGTTGTCTCCTTGATATTTACCCAATTTCCTTTCTTTTTCATATTAATAGAAGACTCCTCTTGTTCCTGTGGATCAAAATTTGAAATCTCATAACATTTACTTTTTTGAATGTCCGAAATACATAGATAATAGAAATATCTTATTTCATAATTTAGACTGAGTACATACTGATTGTTATTTGGATACAAATTTTTTAAGCCTTTTCACCCCTTATTTTACGGGTTTATATATCACTTTTCTTCTCTCATTCATGTAAATGAGTTACAAATGTTATTTTTGGATTGTTTATCATAGCTACAAAATTATAAAAGTTATTTCCATTGAACAAAATACAAATATTTTTCATTCCTACTTTTTCATTTTATAAGCAAACAGTTCAGATTGTCGCGGGTGAACATATACATGCACGTTTAATGAACAAATCGGTAAAAAGATCAATGTAGTGTCTGACTTTTAAAGAGAATCCACCTCCAAAAAGCAATCTTTGATTTCCATCATAATTTGTATACGGATTGCCAATAACTCTGTTAATCCATGTGCAATCTTATTCTCCAAAGTTGAACTCGATTGTCTCAAGTCGTTATTTCAACAATCGATATCAACGCAAAAATCTGTAAGATGAATCCGAAAATCAAGTTTATAATTGAAAATTATTTTTAAGGTTAAAAAAATGAATGAATGTTTTATATATGACGGGGAATTCGGCCAATTTGACCTTTTAAAAATGGTTCATTGGCTTATAATGGAACATACGTTTAACACGTCAGATGTGTATACACAGTGAAATCGATCTACATATAGGTCATATAAAGTCTACATAGGTCTAAATACCGAAGTGTTGAGAAAGCTTGTTAAAGTATTGTAAAATTACGATAATAAACTTTCTAAGTCAGTAGTTTTGTTACTTTGTTATACTATTAATTAATGCTTAATTTTCCGGGAATTATGAATATAAATTATCTAGGTCACACATCTTCTCGTCATATTTACAAAAATCAATAATGAGTCTATGAAGTGTAAACTCAAATGGTCACTGGGGTAAAGCTGATGATTGAGTGCACGTAAAATAAAAAAATCGAAGATCGAATTTTGAAAATTTCGGAAACTTTGAACATATTATTTATCAAGCGCAGAGGATTTCGAAAAGGTGGGCTCGTCCAGTCGGGTAATTGTCGACAAAATCTTTCGTATCACAAACAAAGCTTATATAAATCTACTATTAATTTAAAAAATAAAATAACTTTTAATTCTACCTGCACCAATCATATCATGGATTATGAATGTTGCGATTGGCAATGTTATTTTCCTCTTTTCCTTCTTCTCATCCTTGTTTACTATTTCTAACAGGTTTTTATACATTCCCGCTGAAGTGGGGTCATGTTCCTAAAAAATTGTACAACTACAGATTTGTTATACTACTGATAAAGCTTTTTTTCAACACATAAAATAAAAACATTTTATGCTAGCAAAATATTATTTCAATTAAACATTTTTTTCAGTTTTTAGTCCAAATTGCAAGAGCTACATTTGTATGTAAGGCTTGGGGGCTATAGCTATTATACAAGAAGAATCAATCAAGTAAAATAAAGCCCATTCAATTCAAGACACTCTTCAAATTCCCAACTATTGTTACATTCGAATGACTAGCTAAGACTATTTTCTTTAGACAAAAGAATGAAATTTCAGGCAATGTATTGATAAATTTAAGATATTATGCTTTGGACCAACTAACATGTTTATTTATATAGTGTCGAAAATAATTCAACGGTTAGGGCTTCAGCCCGCACTGTTCAACGATTTTCGACACTATCAAAATAATCATGTTAGCTGGTTCAATGCATGATAACAATTTTCTACGGTTATGCTGACCATAATTGCCTTCGACTGAGAAAAGTTCACCATAATTATAAAATGACCTAAATTTAACTACACGATTCCATACATATAACGCTGTGTCCATTGACTGTGTACCAACACACAACCGAATGAAATATGGATTTTTCATTTTGCATAAAGATTAAACATTTCTTAATACGACTGATAAAAAAAAAATGAAAATGAACGCTGATTACACATTTCATATAATTTACACTTTATTTCAAGTATATAGTTGAATTTCTTATTTCTATTTCTGGATGTAAATTTCAGTCTGGCAATACAGTTACATTACGTAGATATGTTTCAATTCAATGTCTATCTATCCTGGCCTACTGCATGTTTGTGAGTGTTGTGTGATTTGTACAAAACACTTTCGTCTAGGTCAAAACTATCAAAATTATTACGATAATTGATTTTTTGTTGTGTTTGCAATTATTTAGCAGGTGGTAAGTCAACCAATAGAAACCAAGTGTACATACGCATAAACGCATAACTGATTTATATTGTAAACAAAGGTCACGTGGTTTTAGCGCGGGTTGTCAAAAGAGCATGGTCAGTAAACACAATATTATCAGTTATCTGACTTAGCTAGTTAAGCAAATCACATCTTAAAGCTTTAACACTACAATAGTTAACGAGTCGGTAAACTTTCTTATCTAAATCATGAAATAACCATTATACGGTTTACCCCGCTAATTATCTATAATGTTAAATTTTCACCAATGTTTATATTTGTTCTTAGGATACATGTATTAAAAGTTCCAAAATCAACCGCCTCTACTCCCAAAGAAAGTCTGTAAAAGCATTTATTCAAGTGGAGTGCCAAGTTGCACTTATTTGAAGCTAAATGATATCACTTTTATCGATTTGTTATTTTTAAGAATTCGATTTGAAAACAACTTAATACATTGGATAATAACAAAATTACCGAACAGAGTTGTCAAGAGCCGAAGTCCATGAGACAAAAAAAAAGCAAATCAGGTGGAAACCGCCGGCAAAATTGTCGAACGTAATGGTCCTTGGTACAGGCATTTCAAAAGAAATGGATTGTTAAACCACTTTCATGGCATGACAAACCTTCCCTTCCATTGCGATAGTATCCGGTAGCATCAGCTATTGCTATTGGAAGGTCGTAGAGAGTTCAAAGAATAGATCATGATGATTTGGTCATAACATCATAAGTTAATTACCAGCTGCTTCTGATTTGATAGAACTTTGTATTTGAATTCACTTTCCTGCTTTTCCTGATTGGTGTCGCTGGTGCACTATCAG
This sequence comes from Modiolus philippinarum, assembly GCA_002080025.1. Classification (NCBI taxonomy): domain Eukaryota; kingdom Metazoa; phylum Mollusca; class Bivalvia; order Mytilida; family Modiolidae; genus Modiolus; species Modiolus philippinarum. The sequence continues at coordinate 59,755 of MJUU01055354.1, read as the reverse complement.
GTAGTTCGCTGTAAAACTGGTATTTTACGCATGCTCTAAAATTGTTCCTTGTGTGTGACTTTACCCGGAATCATGACGTCATAGAACAAACCCTGATATATATCGAAGAGCAACGTTTGTGTTATTGCTTCTTATTTTATGGTAACCCATTCATTCAATTCTCCCTGAAACCATTGGACTATTTAGAAACAAACTTTCTTCCTTACCATTCATTGAAGATATCATGGTGGCTTTGAGTTGTTATTACTCTCCTTTGGGTCGTTGCCTCTTTGACACATTCCCCGTTTCCCTTCTTTTTTCTATTTGTCATAATAGTCTTTCAAACTGTACGTGTTCAGCAGGTCTGCACCCTATTCAAGTTGTCTGTCAGTGGGGGACTTATGTGATACTATTGGAAAGCAGTTCATAAGATTCCCACTCCCTGAACAATTTGTCATTTATGGCAAAACATAGTTAAATGGTCAATAGGGATGACAAGTTTTAGAATGATTACTGGCAGGTCTTCACCTCGCCCAAGATGATCGCCAGCAGGGAACTAGTGTTTAGCATTGACCCATTTGAAAACATGTTCAAAGATGTTTCCTAAAACTACTGGGCTATTAAGAACCAAGCTTAGTACTAGACGCAATTTGGCCTGGTTGTCTTTAAAGTGGTATCCTGCAGGTCTTTTTTTTAATCTAAAAAGTCTACCAGTAGATGACGTAGTTGTAACACGAAAAGCTTTTCGTCGAGTGTGAAACACATTTTTTTAAATGTGTGGAAGAGGCTTTTTTGTTTCATAACTACAATACTTAAGTAAAGAAATATTCTTCCAAAGCTTCATCGTCACATAATCATAATGTACTTGGGCAGGTATTTTTTCATATAAAATGTATTTTTAAAATATATTTTCAATTTTGTAAATAAAAGTATTTAGTAAGGTTGTTGGTACTTATAAATTGAAAGTCTAAAAATTAATTCTTGGGGCTCCCACAACCAGGTGAAAGCAAATTCAGATAAATTTCAAGCAATTGCTATTGGTTATGTAACTGCAAATGAAAATATTCAATTTAGCTTTAATTTGGCTGGAATCAAAATTAACTGCAAAAATGAAGTAAAATTACTGAGTGTTGCAATTGATTATCAACTAAAATTTAATACTCATATTTCGAATAAGTTAAACGTCTCGGTAACAATTGAACAAAACTATGTAGGTAAACATTATATATTTTCTTTTATTATGAGTAAGTTTAATTATTGCCTTACTATTGACATTTGGTGAAAATAACACTTGAAAAATTAAAAAAAAAGTGCAGTTAGTTTCCAATATGAAGATTATTATACTTCCTATGAAGAATTATTCCTTAAAATCCAAAAATGCCAACTATTAAGATAAGAAGACTTAGATCTATTGCTATTGATGATATTCCACGTTCGAGTTTTTGGGTTATTGTCGACATCTTACTGGAAACTGGTTTCCGACGTCAGTTGAGCGTAATCAAGGAATTTTCATATTCATTTTCTTGACCTAAAACAAATTTGTCGGAAATGACCCGCCTGGGGTAAAATGTTGATTTATGACATGTTCAGCTATTATCCCATCATCAACACCTGTCATATGTTGATAGAATAATTTATTCCCTTTGCCAGTATACACCGGGACGCCATTTTTCCCGTTTGAACTCTTTGCCCCGCCATTCCAATATCCGGAACGTTCCGGAATTTGACTTTTGGAAGACCATCTATTGAAGTATACAAAATATTAAATATTAATGGTCCGAAATATTTAAATGATTTATTTAAGTTTACTGACAGCCATTATTTTTTCAAGAAAACAAATACAGTCAAAAACCCGAGGTGAGTTGGAAAGTGCATTAAGTCTTAACAAGTTTAAGATCCTTATAAACTCCTGCAGTGGCAGCTCATGCGGCTGTGTCTCCTTCATATCGAAGAGAGTGCTCTTTTCAGCTCCAAGTTTTAATGTTTTCTTTTGCTTTTTTTTCAGTTTTTCTAGATCTTAGTGCTATATAATGCATGGCTTCAGTGAAAGTGCTTTTGTAAGTTTTAATTGAATTATTATCTATGGTGCTTTTTATTCTTCATCCTGTGACTATTTTAATTGCATGGCTTTTTTAAATGTGATAATTTCAGTATTTTCTAAATTGATATTCAGTAAATTTTGTACGTATAAAGTTTATATGTACATGTATGTCATATTATTATATATATATATGTCACTGTATGTTTAATGTCATGTGTTGTTTTGTTATGTCAGTAAAAAGCTCCACAGAGCTCACGTTATTGTTATGCTATGTATCCAAATTAAAATGAATCTTTTATGCTTATGCTTATGCTTCATGTATTCTGGATATTTAATTACATGTACTTACATAGATATTTTGTAAAATTTTCATCATAGCATCTCTGGCTGCAAGACAACGATTAAATACATCTGAGAAGTAACCTGGTAGAAATCTTAACATAGGACACGCCATAAGAATCCGATCTACACCAGGAGTTAAAAGACGGTTGCTCGTATCATTCAGCTCAACCATTTGTTTCTGAAGGTTCATATCCCCGCGTTCTCCTGACACCTGTGTTAAGAAACACTCATGAGAGAAACAAGTAGCAGAAATAACATTTATTTATCTCTGAGTGTGTAGCACCATGGAGGTATTAACATAGAAGGAGCTACAACAACACGACTGCAATCGTTCCATCTGCGATGCCGCAAGTATTACGATAGCTCGCTAATTGATCATGTTAATCGGAACTCGGCATGTAATCGGTTCGAAAATTTTAATTTTCGGTAGTTATCGTATAAATTTGCGGAAACTGTCGAATTGATTTTAAATGGCCATAAATGACAATATAAACAAAAGAGAACATTTTATCAAAATTGTTTTGTTATATAGATCAAAATGTCATATTAGAGTGCACACAAAAGAAACGTCGACGTCATGTAATAAAATATAACATAATCGTGATTGCAAAATACATCATTTGGACTAATATATTTAATATATCTAGTTATATTAGTCTCAGATAAAAGTAATAATCAGGCAAATCGGAAATCTGAAAACTGAAACAGTTACACTTTTCAATATTGTCTCCAACTGAAATTATAAAAAGTTTGGCTGAAAAAACTTTCAACATTGAATAATGCAACAGAGCGGACGTCGTTTGCAGGGAAAATCAGTGCAATATGACGAACTGTGGTCACGCACTATAAAATTCTGACATAAAATTTAACTTCCGCAAAACCCGAGTACTAGCATTTCTATCCTTTTCTTTATAAAAAGCCACTGAATATTCTAATACTGGAAATCGTATTCATCCACTTCTTGACTTTGTTTTTGAAACAGGACACAACAGTAGCGTGAAAATTTAAAGCTGGGACATTGTTACTCCATTATGTCCCAATTTATAGAGATGAGTAAAACGAAAAACATAAATAAATGAAATAAAATGATTTTCTTTATTAAACAATTTTTTTTAATTAAAATCCTTTCATTCATTCATTCATATCTTTATTTCCTCTTAATATAGAGATTAAATGACAATTTACATAATAAATACATAAATGTGCATGACAAATCAAAGTAAGGTGCAACAATAGTATATCAATTTGTACAAGAGTTTAAATATAGAAAGTTTTAAAAATAAAAGAGATCATCAAAATCAGAACGCCTTGCTAATGATATGTCGTGTACGTACAGTATTTCATATATTGAGTCGCAGTCGCGCCCGATTGTATTCGGCAGCACATTGAATAATATGGGTGTGACAAAGTTTCACAAATTTCCAAAACCAATAGTTACAGTGAAATCTAGGACGAATATTGTCCGAGGATAAATCTATAAGCTAAATACTTTTGATACTGTATGGTAAATTCAAATAAATGAAGATTGAAAAAATTAAAAGTGATAAGTTTTGAATAAAATAAAACAAAATTAGATTGTATATAATAAATTGCATATTATTTAAAATAGGGGACATCTAACGGCACGGCATGCAAATGTCTTACAATCGGCCTCTCGATAAAATTGTCAAATTTCAAACACAGAATTCGACTTTCCGGCAATATCCGGCAACTACCTCATAAACATTGGGTGAATCTGCATTTCAAGGTCTTTTATAACCTATTTTTTCAAAATCCGCTCTCGTCCGGAACATACAGAATTTTTGGTTTAAACTGAACTGCATTAATTGTTAAAACGACCAACCGGTCATTTTTAAACGTTATAATTCACGTAAATCTGGACCGATTACGAAGATTTTTACACCATTCGATTTCTAACAACCCATGGAAAGTACTTGTAACAACAACGACACCTGGGAAATGCAGCGCTAGGTTCCCGTGATTTACCTGATAACAAAGTTGGCCACCACAATTGCGGCATCGCAGATAGTCACCAAAGGGGTGTCATCAAATTGATGCTTATTAGATAAATCCCATATCTTTACTATAGGGCTCTGCGGGTAATAAATAAGTGCTAATTTTTTGTTGTAGCTCCTTCTATATTTATACCTCCATGGTAGCACGAAGGATAAAGAAATGTTATTACTTATCTGTATTATGCTATTAAATCTTGTCAAAATTATCCATATTGCTCGTTTAAAGCTGAAATTATTCCTTCCTATTGAGTACACACGATAAGAAAATGACAGGATAAATTTATTGTTGTTAAAACAGTTGTTTAAATTTTTGACCAGACACGTGTATTTATTACTTTTTAACTATGTCGTTATACGACATAAATGATGTAAGCTGTTAAAGACGACTTTCCAGTGCGTGAATTTTCACGTAAAAGTTTGACGTCACAATATAGATTTTTCAGCGTCACAATGTTCAGTGATGCAATTTGAGCCGATTAACCCCGGTCAACCGGCGCAATTTATTCATAAAATGAAACAGGGAAAAAAGTCATGTATTTGTTTAAAAAGAAGACTGGAGTTCAAATATCACAACACTATAAAATAGAAGGAAAATTGAATTCTAGTTTACTCTTCTTTTGATTTTTTTCTTTGTTTTTGAAAGCAGTAATAGAGATCATCAACTTTGTTGTATGTATGTTAGTGACACTGCAATGATTTTTTGCACATTTTAAACTCATTTTTGTACAACGGAAAGCCCTTGCAACATAATCTAATACTTAATTAAGTAAATTTCCCCAGGGCAGGGATTTTATTACTGGTACTCTCTTTGCAAGTGAAAAGACAAATATATATATTTTTTGTAAAAATTATATTGTAATGTGACTTATGATTAAAACATGAAGTTTTACTAAATTGATCTAAAGTATGCCAGAGGAGAGCAAGAAACTCGATATTAAAATTGCCTTTTGAAAACAAGGGACGAAAAATCTTTCAAAACACACTGAAGAATGCATAATTTGTGATTAAATAATCTTTTAAGGCGACATTAAGATGAAGACAGGAATAAAAGCCCTGTCCTTGATAAACTGGAGTTTTCTATGTATCGTGTGTGTTTTGTTCACACGTACATTCACTCCATTACCTTTCATTCTTTTTTATTTTAAGATTACAATACGCAAACCTTAGTTTATTAAAAAGGCTTAAACATATAAGATGCATTAAGAAAAATACTCATCCAGTTACACTTAAGGAAGCTTACTTTTTGAAAGTATTCTCTATGTAATTTACATTTATTTTTTTTTATTTCACCTACACGTATAGACAAAAATAACTTGGCTTAAATTATAAGGAAAACTAGGCATAGTAGCATCATAGAACTAATTAAGAATGTCATGAGAAATATAGAATACTTACGAGTACTTCTAAGTTTTCCAACAGAAACATATTAACGTACATTTCGGGGTTAACAACTTTACTTTCTGACTGCTGAATTTTCTGTTTAACTCCATCCAATATTACTACAAGTTGTTTTTCGATTTCATGTAAACCCTCGCCATAGGTGCGTAGTAGTTGGAATCCCATTTTTCGCCGATAAGTCCATTCATCACTGTATGGACAAAACGCAATATCTGCATCATCCACGACATATTTTGAGAAAAAAGTTGGCATTTTGCCTGCAGTTTTAGTGGCTATTGGTTCTTTCAAAAATATTTCCCTTCCAATTTCGGAATTGTTTATTACCAAAATTGTAGTGCCCATTATCTGAAATCGGAACATATCTCCGTATTGGTGAGCCCATTTGTCTAGTGCTAAGTGCATATTCATTTTATCCACCTGGAGAAAGTTTCCAAAAAACGGTATTCCTGGTGGACCGGGTAAATGTAGATATTTACTCATTCGTCTCTTTCTAATTATGAAAAATATCACTATGGTTATTAACGCAACAAAAACAATTGATTCTGCTGAAGTACTGATTTCAACCATTATTCCTAATGTTAATTCAAGTTTGATATTGTTATTAGCTAGTCTGAATGTTCTGTTTCCTTCAAAAAAGGTGAAAAATATAGTTTTATTTGACACTTCATATTTACTATCACAATAAGTATGTGGTACATGTTAGTGTACATACATCAAAAGAGTTGAATGCTGAATAAACAAATAAAAATAAATACCTAATTAATCTATTGCTCGCAAGCAGCTTGCACTATGGATATTTGTAATCCTTGTTTTTACAGAAATATTGTTAAAAAAAGCCAGAAACTTATTAAAGATCAAGAAAAGTGGGGATGTAACTTAAATTCTTTACGTAATAAGATACTCTGCTTGCATCTGTCAAATTAGCCTTGAGATCTGGTGACATAGAAATTTTACACACATACTGGCCTCTCACTGATACTGCCGATGTCTACTGAAATATACCAAACCCTTCGGGAAGTTTTGAGTTTGATTTTTCTTCCGTAGTGCGACAGTGTTTAACCAGCAGACTACGCTCCTCGAAGTAGCCGGCAGTTTAGCGGCGAGCACCCCTTGACCAATCTTTCAAAATTACGTATCGTCATTCTCTCTCCTTTCATGATTGTGATCGTGGAGTTACCAGTCCACCCTTATTGGGTTTTATTCGTATGTTTATTATACTACAGGTAAACGGGACAGATGAAGGACAGGTTTGGGTAACCATAAACCGGTTTAACCATATCACTGGCTTTTGCTAGTGCCAGTGCCAAGTCCGACTGTTCTTATCGGTGTTTATGTTTGTCTTTTGTCTTATTTTTGTTTTTTCCTGTGTAGATCCCTGGCAGATTGTGGCATGTGATTGTAATTTGCAGTCATTGTAGATGTTTCCTGTTATCCCCCCTTTTACATTTAAACCGTATTCCTTAATTGATGGACCTAATCAGAAATTCAATTTTTATCCTCGTAAACGACTTTGCGCAAATTCAGTAAAATACGTTTTCACCGAGCAATGGCAACTGAATCGATCCCTTGGCTACAATGTATTGTAAGAAAAGTTTTTGACTGGGCGAAGTTACCTGTCACTCAAGATTTTATTATTCCAAACTCCGATTAGGTAAAAGAGATCAAATGCATATTTATCTAATTAATAGATCAATAATAGCTTGATTGGTGAATGTTCCTATCTGTATCTTGGGGCATACAAATACAACCTATATTTGTTTTTGAAAAGTGCTCACTGTAAAGATAAGTACATGATTTTTTTTTAGATTAACTTGATTCTAATTTGTTGGCTCTACACTGAAAAAGTAGATTTACCCAAGTTCAAAGTTTAAAGCAAATTCCGCCTAATCAATGTTAAGTTTTATTACAATATCTGCACAAAAGTCGTCAAGATATGAACAATGAGACCACGCCCACATTTTCAAAAAGCAGAAAATGGTAAGTTTCATGGGACCGAAATGCAAATTAATCTTCTAAAATATAGAAGACCAGGGTAGTTTGTCCTAATACATCGGCAAACGAATACCGCAGCAAAATGATGAAAGGAGGAATTTCATCATCATAAATAAAAAAATCATGACAATTCATATTCAGCAGGAATAGAGGCAGCATCACAAAGACAAAATAAATAAAAAGTGATGAACAAGAAATAAAACTTAAGCCCTAGGAGTGTGAACATTTAAACAAATTGGGTATCATCAGGTGCTCCAGAAGGGTATGCATGATCTGCTCTACAGGTGGCACCGGTGTAAAGGTCGGTTTTGTCACAGTCGGTATTTGTCAGTCCGATAATAAACTCTGAATCTACCCAAATTATATATGTATTTTCGCCTGTGAAATTGAAACATTGTAACGGTCAGTCAAATAAAAGTTACGACCGTAAAACATCTGTAGTGCGTTTGCAACAATAACTGAACATATCCTTGATGTTTAAGTTTTTGAGACAGTAGTTAAAGTACAGTAATGAAAATATCTGAAAATAGGGTTGGAAGGGAAATCTCTATTTCTTCCCCTTAAAAGAAATGCATGAAACTCAACCCTTCAAATGAAAAATTAACCCTTAATAAACGACCTTCCATACTATTTGCATAAAAGACCTAAAATCAATACCAAACGTCAGCCAGGAAAAAGAAAGGTATTAATTTAGGTCCAATATTTGAGTAATTCGTCAATTGTTGAAAAGATATTTTTATATGTTCTCGTTTGAATAATCTAATACCAAAGTTATTGAATTTAGTTTTGCAGAGCGCAATTTGGATAATTATCGTGTGTTAAGTGCAGATCAAATCAAAACAATTAGACTCAGTGTAAAGGAAGAATATCAGAGAGAGAGAGAGAGATTGGATTGAAATCTTTAACCTTGAAGATAGAAATGCATTGAACTTTAGCATAGTATGAGGTACGAGCAAAGCTAATTTTTTCAAGGCCTCATAGTGACTTCAAGATGAAGAACAACATCAAAAGCATTGTTCGAGTGCTTTGTTTTACCATGTATATTTGTAGTGACTTTGTCTCGTGTGTATTTACTCAATATCCCTTCAATGGCATGTAGGGAAAAGATATCTCAGTTTATTTAGGTAATGCTGTTTGTCACAAGAGACTTTTATTCATACCATATAAGACGCAAAATTCATAATAGAGGTTTCCGGATAAGCAACTTACTTTAACTTAATTACGTACTTAAACGTAATGTATTTAAACATGTTTAGATTATATCCCTTTCACCATTTTTTCTAACTAGGTGAGGGAAAAATAAACGCCTTTTGGAAGTCATACCATGAGAGTAAAAATTATTTCAAATGACACATAATTTGCATTGGTTTAATTTTATTTGTTCCTATTTTACCTCTTCGATCATTTGTCAATTCATTTGACTTTGAGTGCATAAAGTTGTCTTGCAATGATGTTTAAAAACGTTTTCATCATCGGAACAATTTAAAAGTCAGTCAGTATGTTTTGAATTTGTTTCAATTACGTTTTACCATATTTATTCTGTGTAGTAAAATTATCGCTTGTTTTTATTTGCATCTTTAAAATACAGTATATTGCATTGAGGGTCATCTTAATGTAAACCTGTCAGCCAGGATATTATAAGAGACCACAAAAATATAAATAATCGTTCCTGTTGTCTACAAAAGAATTCGGGTAACCAATTGTCTTTCAATATGCAATCAGCACCGCGGAAAATCATGGCAAAAGATAACAGTGTTTTAGTTTCGCTGTGCTGAAATTGGTGATCTTAAAACTATAGTACATTGTTCGGGAACACAAGAGAAGCACTAGAGCTTTTATCGGCCATCTAAACTATTACTCCTGGACAGCCCATTATTCCGTGCCTTTTATAAAATAAATATTAATACAAATTATAGATCTGAATTTAAATTGATAATTAATTACATTGTAGCATTGTTAATGTGATTCAGTGCCAAACTATGTCACTAAAGAAGTACGCCGAAATTTGGACTTTTAGTTGACCGATTTTTTTTCTATTTATTGTAGAAATAAATGGATTTAACCCTCATGCTTTTCCCTTTTTACGTCGCTATTGTACTGTTAGGTTGATTGCAGGAATCTGACCGTTTCATGCATGCTTCAAAATTATTCCTTGTGCCGGTACCATGAAACTGAGAGTGCAAGGGCGACACCAAACGGAACAAAAGTGATAGGTGCATTTGTTACGGTCATATACAGGACTCAATTTTCGGCGATTTTAGATTATCCTTTTGACCTATTCCACTTGAATTTTGAGTGTATATTAATTAATTAAGTTATTAGTCTTTTTCGTTGTTGCTGTTGTTGTTTATCACCGACTGTAAGTATTATTGTATCTATACCTCAAAGAGAATTGTTACAGATATAGGACAATTATCTGGTATATGAAATATATATTTACATTAAAACCACAATTATTTTAATTTGTCTTAATGTTTCCAAAGTGTTTACTTGCAACGTACATGTGCAGGAAATTACATAAGCAGCAATCACTATAAAGTTATGATATCAGAAAAAAATCCACATACGTGTAGTGCAATCTGGTGTATAAGATAAGCCTGACAGTCTAGGATATAACAATGGAGATGACGTATCAGACGGCCGAACAAACAAATGAACACGAAACGAGATATAATGTTGCATTTGTGTCGATTTGTGCTACATGTATGTGTAATCGAAGCAGGAATTGAATCATTCAGTTCTTGGTCTTCATTAAGCCCACTTTTGCTCGCATATATCTTCTTTTATATAACAAATTCCAACCGTCATTCTTTATCTTGGATAAAATGATATAAATACAGTACTTATCATTCTATATGTTTTCGAAAATAAAACCTTTTAGTATTAGGAAAGCTCTGTTGATTAACAGTAAATTCCCGTGTAACACAAAACTTATAGAGAATTCGAAAAATACAATGGTAACACTAAAATGAAGATACGACTAAATGGCATCATCAGTTTTGCAATTAAAATTTCAAGTATAATAATATTACTTAGATATTCTGTAAAAATTGTTTCAGGTGCCTAGTTGAAAAGTGTAGGAGGAGTTCTGATTCCTTAATCCAAGAAAATGACCTACAATAATGGAATTTCAGGTCTTGTTTGTCACCGAAAAAGTTCTTCCATTTAATAAAAAAAAACATACACAGATAATACCAGTAAATATTAATATATAACTGCTGAGCTATGTGTACACGATTGTTTAATCTATTTTGTAGCCCTCCGAGATGTTTATCGTCAATTAAAAATCTTAATAAAACCATTGTCATATACGACGAAGGAGAGATATCAACATTAATATATTCAATAGGTCAGATTAAAATACAGTCTCATAACAGCTTTTGATATCTGAGGTTCGAGGTTGATCATTTCTGTCTTCCATTACTCAATAGTTCACATTTTTCGAAAGTACCGTATTCTTGAATTCCAAAAAAATATTTTTTTTTTGTCATGAACAATCATAGAAAATTTATATTTTATTTAAAAGGTTTTGCAGCTTGTGAATGTTAAGTCAATTTTATCATTTATGTAGGTGTAATGAAGGCAAACTCTGATTCTTTTTAAACATATATACTCTTTATTGCAATATGTTAATAGCTATCAAAAGATACTAAAGTATTGTGAATAAAATTCTAACCATTTACCTGTTTTATAATGATTCCTTTAACCTACACTTTTAGACTTTTAGAATTTGAATCTCTTAAATTAAAAAAGCGAGATAACTCGAGCCTTACGTTTGTTAGGTTAAAGTACGTTAAGTAAAGTAGCTTATCCGGACGTCTCTATTAATCATTATTGAACATAATTTTACTATAGGAGAAGAATCAGACGACATAGTTAGCAGTAAAAGTTGATGTTCAACATATTACTAACTCTTACTTATCACGTGTATATAAAGATACTGTATTACGACAGAAAATTCTCAACTTATAAACCTACATTTTACAACACGGAGCTGGAAATCTGTGAGCTATAAAAAATAATCGTAAACGGTTTGAATGAATGCACCACTCTCCATGACATTTTATGAAAATTATGTAAACAAAGCTCTGTCCTTAGCTGATTTTGGCTTTATATTTAGATCATATTGGCTATTTGTTCTCTATCTGTTTTAAGATCTTTTAAAACATGGTCTTCCAAACGTTTAGATTTTATCTGCACTGAAGAGACATATGTTGTGGAAATGCGCTTATGCAGAATTCAAATTCACAGTAACTTCGGTATTTAGTCATGTACTATAAAGTCAGATATTTGTTTTTTCCATTATAGCCATCAGGTGAATCTGTATGGAGATGGTGCATGACACAGAAAAGTAAAAACAAAAAGAGAAACCAAACATTGTTTTTCTTTCCCTTTCTTGACATACTGTTTTATATGCCAGTTGACTTACAATAAAACTAAGTACAAAGTTAGAGTGTCTACTACATAAACAAAACAATGTTCAAAAAGTACAATATATAATTAAAGGTTTATAATATAAATGCACATGAGATGAATTTTCTTTAAATATATGGTGAACCAAGCAATGGACCAACGCTTTCATTGTTTTTCTTCATCTTGTTGTCCCAAGGAGATCTTCAACAATTAGCTTTAGTCATACCTTGTTGTAAGTTCAAAACGGCCCCTAGTCGCGTCCACCAGAACCCCTACCACCCCCCNAAAAAAAAAAACTGCTGTAAAAATAATTTTCGTACAAAATTAAAAATCCCTGATAGACAATACTAGACAATGTAATTGACATCAAATCATAATTTTTATTAGGATCATATACAAATTGATATACAAATTAAAATCAATAGACACCTGATAATATAATAACTACATTTGTCTATATGCATTTTTACGTTTTGATATGCCGTTATCAAATTGATTATGTTAAAAAAAACTTAAGATACGAATAAAAGAATCTCACTTCTTTTTCATATTCACTGTTCACTTTCATGAATCATCCGCGTTTATGTTTATCAGTTTGTTAATCTTTTGTTTTGAAAGCAAAAAGTCCGATACTTAATATTTAGTGCGGAAAATATTTATATACCTTGTTTTTTGTCCTAAATATTTTATTCATATCAAGTGTCTTTTTAAAAGGCATAATAAAAGGGTCTACTGCATATCATAACAGATGAATGATTTGGAAATTTGAATGACAAAAACAGGTAAAAAAAAATAAAAAATTTGGCCGACTTAAAATTTGAAAATCTGATATGAAAAGTCGTGGCACACTTTTAGTTTACCCTTAAATGTAAGTTTATCCAATAACTGTTTTTTTTATTTGTAAGCTTACAATGTCAAGACGATTAAGGTTACCAATTACAGAAGGATGCAGACATAATCTCTCACCAAGTTAACTGGAACTAGCCATTATAGCTCCTCTAGGTTATCTTTAGACGTTTCCAAGTTAACTTTGACAAGTCACAGAGTTTTCATAAACTACTTCAAGTCAACTATAGAATTTTTTCTAGAGCCCTGAGTGCGCTGACCTATAGTGGTCTTAGAGCCCTGACTGCTCTGACCTGTTCTGATCATAACAGCCCTGTTTTGACCAGAGCAGTCAGGGCCCTATGACTGATCAGGACAGACAGTCAGGATTTAATGACTTCTTCCCAACTTACGTTGCAAGAGAGATTATGTCTGCACCCTACTGTCCATAGCATTATCTTGATATTTGTTTGTTTGTTTTTACTTAATTTTGGTACTCCACATTTATCATTGAAATACACAAGGGGAGTTTAAGTTTCATCTTTTATGGCAAAAGAAGTCAATATAAGGAAATTAAATTTTATTTTTTGTATTTTTTTCGGCATGAACTTTCTTCTTTTCCTTCTATCCTTCAGTACCTAGCTATTTATCTGATATATGGAATGTGAGTTTCATGTATAGATCGAGTTTGAGAAAGTAAAGAGGCTTTCGGATTTAAAAATTCATGATGTGACATCTATAATATTTTAATATTGATACATACGACGTGGGTTTGATGATTTACAGATTACACTTAGATTTTTGTTTCCGTTTGCTAGATTATTTTCTGGGGGACATTATTGCAATTCGGACACATTTGGTATCAACTTTTTGTCTCAGCTTGCACATTTAAAGTTTCTGCTTCACACTTGAGAAAGGACATTTTTGCTGTTTTTTTTTTCAATTTTGACAATACAGATTTTGCCTCTCAGTGTAACAGGTAGCGTATTCAGAGCAAGACATGCTTAGTCTTGCAGAGTATCTGAGGTCTTTCTCGTTTTTGCATAGTTCCCGCTGTAATTGCATTAGTTTTAGTTATTATACTTATGATACGCCTGTGTTTTGTCGGTGTTTCGCGTTCTTGTTTGGTTTTTTTTTGTATTTTTTTTTTTTTGTGTTCCAACTTACGGTGTTCTCGTTTATGCCTTGTCTCTAGACTTTAATGTAGGCTTTACTCCTTCGGTATTTTACCGCAGTTGTTTCAGATTCACACAATTTGTATTAGATGCCCACATATACAAACCATAAAGTAAAAAAACTGTATCGGGTCCGTGTTGTTCATCTGTATGTAAGTCTTCATTTTTCTTTTATGTGCCGCACTCAAGTGGTGTCCTTGTTTCCGATTTTGCCATTGTCCATGGATTTTTCGTTCTTTTTACTGACGGTTCGGTTCTCACTTACATTGCATGGGAAAGGAGGTCAAATTTTGAAAAGCTGTTCTAAAGATATCTTTAGTAAGAGGGAGGAATTCAACGAGAAAATGTCAATGAACATAATACTGGTCGAAACGTTCTTTTTCGAATAAATACACACAAACCACTTCTTTATTTGGCGATATTGTTAATCCATATTTGCTTGCTTTCTTATTAAAGTTCAATTTCTCAATCCTCCGCGATGTCGCATTCATGGGCGAGAGCTTTTATTAACTCATAAAACGGCTTTTGAGAGCATTTGTTTAACTAACAAATGCTCTCAAAAGCCGTTTTATAGACCAAATAAATTTTATTTACAAAGTTAATAAAACAAAAATTTTGATTCAGGATAAATAACATTGATTATACTATAAGAAACTTCAATGTATCTTTTTCTGTATATTTTTTACAAATACATCACGATCATAAGGTATCAGATTTTTAAAAGATTTTAAAAAACACAAAATTTCAGGAACATTAACTCAAAATTAAGAAGAACCAATCTAACCTATCTGACGTACACCATTTCACCTAAGTTACAATATTTCTATCTCACAAATGCAAATATACATCTTTGAGAAGATCCACAGTTTGTTACCAAACTAAAAACACCGATTATGACAAAGCCGAACTTTTCATCAACAGAGTGAATCTTTTCACAAATAGAGCAGATATTACCTACCTTTCCGGAGCACCTCGTGATACATTCAGTTTTTTTTTCTAGTTGTTCACACTGCCGGTACTACAGTCTTGTGGCGTTCTTATGTGTTTCTTTTTATTGTTTTTTTTTTCGTCTTTGTAAAGTTGTCTCAATTTGTGTTTGATATGAATAACCGTGTTTAATTTTAGATTTTTCCCTGTCTCACTTTTTGCTTTGGCGTTCGTTTGCCGATGTATTCTTCAATTTTTCAGCACGAAATCGAATCCGTATTATATGGGATCTTTACCATTGTAATACAATTTGCAATATTGACAAGCACCACGGGACAAGGACAAAATTTACCCAATCTTTAAGATAGCAAAAGCTAACCTAATACTGGGATTATTTTTTACCGTCTGCAACCTTTCAATAGCCATTGCTGCTAAGTTGCTACCGTAATAGAAGGGGAGGTCTTACGCGCCCTAAATCCGGTTTAATTCACCTTTTCTTTTGAAATGCCTGTACAATTTTGTCCGATCTATCATAAACGTTCATCTTTGCTCTTGATATTTCTGTTCGGTAACTTTGTTGTTTCCTCCATACAAATGGAGGCAAAATGGCAAACAAAGGTAAAACATACAAAATGAAACAACATGGCATATAGAGGAAAAACATACAAATGAAGACAACATGGCATATAAACTTAAAACATACAAAAGGAAACAACATGAAAAACAAAAGGTAAAATATACAAAAGTGACAATATGACAAACAAACTGGGAAAAAGCATGATAAACAAAGGTAAAACATACAAAAGGAGAAATCATACTAAGCAAAGGTAAAACATAAAAACATACAAATGCAGACTACATTACAAATTAAGGTAAAACAAACAAAGGGAGGCAACATGACAAAGGTAAACATACAAATGAAGACAACATGGCATATACAGGTCAAAATTACAAAAGGAGCAACATGGCATATAGAGGTAAAGTAAGTGAGAACCGAACCGTCAATCCAAAACGAATAATCCAAGGACAATGGCAACATCGGAAACAAAAAAGAAACAGAGACACAACACGAGTACGGCACAGAAAAGAAAAATGAAGACACACACACAAAGATGAACAACACGGACCCAATAAAAACCATGGGTGAGATCAGGTCCACCGGCAGAGTAAGTATCTCCTGCTTCTTATAAGACTACCGCCGTGTTGAACATGTCAAATCAAGTAGTTAAGTCAAATCCGGTAGAGGAAACAACAATTAAGCTTTAAAGGGAAAGATGGGAAAGATCTGTTGTCATCTGGGAAACATATATCCCATAGCGGTCCACAAGATGGTGATGTCGACCGTAAAACCTCTAGAGGGATGACTTCAAGTTTTGGGTAACATACCCTTGTTGAAGTAGCCTATTTGTGAGCAACCGGGCTCTATAAAGGAAGTCACTGTATCGAACACAGGCTCTTGAATAGCGAATGAGCTGGGAGATGTAAACTCCATATGCCGGCGCTGTTGGGATGTTGCTACAAAGAAAAGGGAAATTTAGTATTGGAAAGGTGAAGTCATCGCGTTTGTCGTACAGCTTAGTTTGAAGTCTACCTCTGTTGTCAATTTCAAGATGAAGGTCAAGGAACTCGGCTGACGTGGAAGTGTCTGTGCTATCTTTAATTTCGAGCTCTTTTCGATAGATCAAATGAAGAAAATCACCAAAGCGAGGGTTTTTTAGTGACAAAATATCATCTATATAACGGAAGCTAAAAATGAAGGATTGGGCCAGTTTTTTATCTTTATTTTGAAGAAGCCCTAAGATGAATTCAGCTTCATAAGAGTAGAGAAACAGATCGACTAGGAGAGGCGCAGTTTATGCCCATTGGAATTCAGATAGTCTGTTGAAAAACAAGTCCTCCAAACTGGACAAATACATTGTCGATCAGAAACTCTAACATTTTAATCACTTCTTCCTCTGTATATTTTTNTACCTACAACAATGTACCTATATCTTCGTTCATCGTTCTTACGTGAGAAAAATCTATGAATTTAACCGTTCAGTCGAGATTTTAGTTGTTCATGAGGCAAAACATACAAAAAAAGACAATATTGCATAGTCAGGTTAGATAAACAAATGGAGACATCATGGCATATAAAGGTAAAACATACCAACAGAGACAAATTGACAAAATAGGTATTATACAAATGGACGCAAAGGTAGATAAAAGTAAAGAAGTAAAAGGAGACAACATGGAATACAAGGGTAAAAAATAGAAATGGAGAGAACATGACAAATAAAACATTGGACACAATGTTAGTAAATGAAAAAAAAAATCAGACGACAAACTTAGCAGTTAAAGTTGGTGCTCAACATATTATTAACTCTTAGTTATCATGCGTATATAAAGATACTGTATTACGATGAGTAATTCTCAAACATCTACAGCGGAGAGCTGTAAATGTCTGAGCTATCAAAAACTAATCGTAATCGCTCCGAATGAAAACGCTGCTATCCATAATATTTTGCAAACAATAAAGTAATATATTACGTTTTTCCATTATATCCAACAGTTGAAGCTGTAACTTAACCTCAACAATGACAACTGTTGACTTTTGAAAACGAATTTTACGACAAGCGTCACGATTTCGAATTTCAAGAGCGAATTTCCCGTTTTTGAGCAGTTATATTCCAACATCTCCAGCATATGGCGTCATTATTTTATAACTCATTTGATATTGCTGTTACTGTAATTTTCACAGATATTTTGTCAACAGAGCGAAATTATTGTCTCAAACACGTGCATTGGTACTAGGTAGGTTCAGTCATTGTGACAATTATCACTAGAGAAGTTTAACGGTCGCCACCTTGATTTAACAGACTAATACAATATTTCTATTTCAAAGATGAGCATAGATATTTTAGTAGATCTAGATTTTATTACCGGACTGACAAATACCGGCTGTGACAAAACCGGAATTTTCACTGACAGATTATACTTACCATTCCGGATTACCTGATGATACCTCATTTTTTAGGGGTTCCCACTGCTAGTGCTTTAGTTTTGTGGCGTTTTTGCTCGTTTTTGTTTATTTATTTTGTTTTGGATATGAATTGCCGTGATTTTAGAATTTTGATTTTGGAATTCGCCCTTTCATCATTTTTGTTTCGGCATTTGCTTGCTAATGTATCTGTACGAGAAAGGAAAGTAAACACAAAAAGAGAAACCAAACACTGTTTTTTTCTTCCCTTTCCTGACATACTGTTGCATATGGCAGTTGAATTACAATAAACCTAAGTACATTTTGTTCAAAAAGTAGAGTGTCTACTACCCAAACAAAACACTGTTCACAAGTGCAGTATACAATGAAGGGGTATAGTATAAATACACATGAGACAAATTTTCTTTAAATATACGGAAACCAAGCAATGGATCAACGTCTTCATCTTGAAGTCTGATAAGACCTACAACAATGAACTTCAGTCATACCTCGTTGTAAGTTCAAGGCGATCGTAGCCGTGTCTACTACCCAAACAATATGCTGTAAAAATAGGGTTTAGTAAAAATGTCCCAAAACTATGATTGACAATACTAGAAATAGTGGACGTAATATTTTACACATTATTGACATCATACCATAATAAAGATATTAAATACAAGAGACTCCTGATACGTATTTATCTAGTTTTTACTTTTGGATATGCTGTTGTAAAAAGAGTTTTTGTTAAAAACAAAACTTCTTTTTCATACTCACTGTCCACTTTCAATAATCATCTTTGTTTTTTTAATCAGTTTGTTATTATCAATAATAATATGTTTTGTATTGTAAGCAAAAAGTGCGATGCGTAATATTAATTATTGAAAATGTATATTTACCTTGTTCTGTTCTTTTGTTCTAGATACTATGTGACATTGTATTTATATTAAGTGTCCTTTTAAAAGGCATATATTGTGTAAGATAATAAAAGGGTCATTACAGATGAATGATTTCGAAATTTGAATAACAAAAGCAAGTCAAAATACATTAAAAAATTGGCTGATACTATATCTAAACATCTTATATGAAAAGTCGTTGCACACTTTTAGTTTACCCTAAAATGTCAGTTTATCATTTTTTTTCATTTGTAAGCTTACATTGTCAAAGACGATTAAGGTTGCCAATTGCCAATTACAGTAGGGTGCAGACATAATCTCTCGCTAAGTTAACTTGAACTATTCATAACAGCTCCTCTGGGTTATCTTAAGACGTTTTCAAGTTAACTTAGACAAGTCATAAAGTTTTCATAAAACTACTTTAGAACTGTTCTAAAGCCTACAATATGCTGACCCTTTGTGGTGGTACAGCCCTGACTGCTCTGACCTGTTCTGGTCATAGAGCCCTGACCGCTCTAATCTGTCATAGAATCATGACTTGTCTTACTTGTCAAACACCCCTGATTACTTTTGTATAATGAAATTTAGAGTATTTACGTTCTTGTATTGTTTTACTTTTACCGACTTTAATTAAAATTTATTTCACTTTCTTCTTTAATCAGTTAATTTCATATCTTCCCGAACAGAGCAGTCAGGATTCTATGACAGGTTAGAACGATCAGGGCCCTGTGATTTATTAGAGCAGACAGTGCTCTAAGACTGATCAGAACAGTCAGGATTCTATGACTACTACAAGTTAACTAAATTAAGTTATTTTATGACTCTTCTCGTGACTGGCCTCGACTTAATTTGCACGAGAGGTAATATCTGCACCCTACTGTACATAGCATTATAAAGCCAATGATTACCGAACAAATCTTTCTTGGAATTACAAAGTCCACTGAAATTATATAACAACTCTACAAAGTATACCTGTCCAATGAATAATATTGCAAGACATACTGGGCTTAATAAACTATTTATATGCTCGTCTGAAGATAGCCCACGTTGTCAGATCTGCATATTTGTATCCGTAAATTTTTATCAGTTCCTTCTGTAGGAGTCGAACCATCACTGTTGTGACACTTCGTCGTGTGCCCTACACCATTCAGAAACATATGATTTATTCATATATGTACCCTTAGTAATTTGTTTTGCGATTATGGAATTCTGTGATTCCATTACATTGAATGCGATTGCATAAGATTCAATTCTATCAGTGCAAAAAAAAGAAAAAAAAAATAGATAAATAAAAAAGTGTTTAAATTGCTTATTGTTTTGTTGTTATATATCAGATATGGTTTTTTTCCACTGAAATATTTTGTAGCCAAACGTATAATGTTTGGTTATATAAAGCGTTTTCTGGATTTATTTTTGTCACGAAACGTCAAGTCACCTCAAAAGTTTTACGGTCGTCATCATCGTTTTACAATATTTCTATCTCACAAATGCAAAAAGACGTCGTTATTTGAGAAGATTCACAGTCTATTACCAAATTGACAAACACAACTATGACAAAAGTTTTCTTTGACAGAGTGAATCTTGTCACGCATAGAGCAGATCCTGCTTACCCTTCAGAAGCACCTGATGATACGTACAGTTTTTTGTAAGGTTTCAAACTGTTAGTACTATAGTCTTGTGGCGTTTTGGTGTATTTCTGTTTATTTGTTTTGAAGGATGTAAAAAAAAATGGATGTCTTAATTAATGCGCATATGCAGAATTTAAATTCACAGTTACTTCGGTATTTAGTCATTTGTACCACTGGGTCGATGCCACTGCTGGTGGACTGTTAGTCCCCGGGGTATTCACCAGCCCAGTAGTTAGTACTTCGGTGCTGACCCGAAAACCGATTCTATTTGAAACCTTACAATATCTAAAGTTTTGTAAATTTTGTTGAAAACTAAGGAGTATCTCCCTCATGCATAGCTCTGTCCTTAGCTGATTTCGGCTTTACATTTAGATCATATTGGTTATTTGTGCTCTATCAGTTTTTAAACATCTTTGGGCTTTTGGTCTTCCAAACGTTTAGGTTTTATCTGCACTGAAGAGACATAAGTTGTCGAAATGCGCATATGCAGAATTTAAATTCACAGTAACTTCGGTATTTAGTCATTGGTGTTTCATATGACTTACCGTATTTTAGCGATTTTTTATTAAGTCTCCCAAACGAAGTTGGGAGACTTATTGTTTTTGTTGCGTTTCTTATTATTATGTCGCCCCAGACGTAGTCGGGACGACATATTGTTTTTGGTCCGTTTCTTTGTTATTATTATTGTTTCTTTCTTTCTTTCTTCCACATATTTTTGTCCGGCTTAGTTCTCAGAGATTCCTGGACAGAATTAATTCATATTTGGTACAAAGTTGGATCACCTTATGGAAATGTACCTCCACCAAAAAAAAAAATTCAAAATGTCTGCCATTTCCAAGATGGCTGCCAAGTTACGTCAACGTCTTGAAATTGTAGGATTTCCATGAAAATCATTAAATCTCAAACATGCCTTGACAGAATTCATTCATAATTGGTACAAAGTTGGATCACCATAAGAAGATGGACATGCAACAAAAATTTTTTCAAAATGGCCGACATTTCAAAGATGGCCGCCCAAAATACGTCAAAATTTCAACGTTGTCGGATTTCAACGAAAATTGATTTTTAGGTAGATTTTAGGCTGCCAGGGGCGACATCAGCTATTGCTTGCAATTGCAAATCTAGTATTGTTATTGCTTTTCTCTTTTATTTTCTTCAAATGACTTTTGTACGGCTTCGTTCTCAAAGATGCCTGAACAGAATTCATTCAAACTTGGCACAAAGTTGAACCACCATGAGAAGATGTGCATGCACTAACAAAAATTTTCAAAATGGCTGCCATTTTCAAGATGGCCGCCATTTTACGTCAAAATATTGAGGATTCAATAAATCAGGAACTGAATGGCAGAATTTGTTCATATTTTGTATTTATGTTTAATAATATGAGAGGAAGGAATTCATGCGCAAAAATTTTGCAAAATATCCGCCATATTCAAGATGGCCGCCAAAATACGTAAAAATTTCAACATTGTCTGATTTCAATGAAAATTAATTTCTAGGTAGATTTTGATGCTACGAACAAGATGGAATCATCGACTTGGACATCTGGGGCGACATCAGCTATTGCTTGCAATTGCAAATCTAGTTATTCTTCTTTCTTTATTCTCGTCCGCATGAACTTGTCCGAAATAGATCTCAGAGACCATATGACCTAAAGCTTTCAAACTTTGTAGGATGTTAGCCCCATATATCTAGTTGTGCAACATCCAAATATTTTTCAGAAAGGGGACCATGAAGTGTACTTTTGGGGGGCTCAAAAAGGGGTGGGTCTTCCATGTTAACCCTATGGGAAAAAATGAAATTTTGAATTTTTTTCCTTTTACAGCTATTATGTATTAGTAAGGTTATAAGGGGAACCCCTGCTCAAATTGTTTTTGAAAGGGGGTTTTATAATGCCCAGAAATCCGATATGGGAGTTCGTTTGGGAGACTTTTGTGTTTCGCTTGCGAACACAGTTATATCTTGTTATTATTCCGCTTTCTTTCTTTATTCTCGTCCGGATAAACTTGTCCGAACAAGATCTCAGAGACCATTTGATATAGAACTTTGAAACTCTGTAGGATGCTAACCCCATTTATCTAGTTGTGTCTAAAATAAGACTTTTTGAAAAGGGGGTTTATTAAGGGTACATTTGGGGGCTCAAAAAGGGTTGGTGTCTGCAATGTTAACCCTATGGGAAAATGAAATTTAAGATATTTTTCACCCTATTTCTCACTGCTTCTCAAAAAGTTTTAATACTAGCTTCATGAAACTCCATAGGAAAGGTGTTTTTGATGTAAGAAAGGGTTCTACAGCATTGGAACTTTCAAAATAATTTCGATTGTCATGGAAACCAAACAAAAAATGGAAATTTATAGAAAATAATAGGTTATGCTAATGATTATATTATTATCACAGCAATACATATCACATATGTTATAAGGGGAACCCCTGCCAAAATTTTCTTTTGAAAGAGGTCAGAAATTGGGTTTAATGGACAAAAGAGCTATTTGTTGTAATGGAAACAAAACCAGAAACTAATTTTCTGGAAAAATCAGGTTTTCTGATAAAAAAGATGGAATTTTGAGAAATATGTATTTCATAGCTTATAAGGGGAACCCCTGCCCAATTTTTTTTTGGAAAGGGTCAGAAAATGGGTGAAATGGACAAAAGAGGACTTTGTTGCCATGGAAACAAAACCAGAAACGTATTTTTTGTTGAAAAATTTAGTTTTCTCATAAAAAAAGAAATTTTAAGAAATATGTATTCAATAGGTTATAAGGGGAACCCCTGCCCAAATTTTCTTTTGAAAGAGGTCTGAAATTGGGTTTAAAAGACAAAAGAGATATTTGTTGTAATGGAAACAAAACCAGAAACTAATTTTCTGGAAAAATCAGGTATTCTGATAAAAAAGATGGAATTTTGAGAAATATGTATTACATAGCTTATAAGGGAAACCCCTGCCCAATTTTTTTTTTTGGAAAGGGTCTGAAATAAGGTGTAATGAACAAAAGAGCATACGTTGTGAGGAAGCAAAACAATAAACATATTTTTTGTAGAAAAATTGAGTTTTCTGATTAAAAAGAGGAATTTTGAGAAATATGTATAACATAGGTTTTAAGGGGAACCC
>MJUU01055354.1:6910-22341 GCA_002080025.1 Modiolus philippinarum | reverse complement strand
ATTTAAATTTTGCTATGTAATTGTTATCAATTCTTGTTACAGAAGCAACATAAATAATGTTGTGTTTAACAAGAGACTTCACTACTGTAATTCTCCCCATCATTGTTAAATTTCTTTTTGCCCAGTCATGCAGTATTTTCTCAGATTTAAGATAATATTTATCAGAGTTAAGCTTGTTACATTCCTGCTTATTGTGACCAAAGTATATACCTAAACATTTAATTGGACAAGTCGACCAATTTATTTCCCCAAACTTTTCTCTACAATGTTTCAATTTACCAATCCACATGCCTTCAGTTTTATTCCGATTTAATTTTAGTCCAGATAGAGACCTAAAGGTTTCAATTAAATTTAAAGCCTTAATAACTTCATGGTTTGATCTAACGAAAACAATTGTATCATCTGTCAACTGACTAAGTTTCAAACTATGAGTTTTTCCATCTAATTTTAATTGTATCCCCTTAATATCATTTTCTTTTCTAATCCTACATGCCAGTATTTCAGCTGCTATAATGAAGGTAATGCAACTGACGGGGCACCCTTGACGGATCCCACGTTGGATGGTGATCGGATTGGATATATATCCATTATTTGAAATACAACCTTTAATGTCAGTATATAAAGTCTTAATCTATTTTATAACTGAATTTTTAAATCCGATTTTTTTAGAGATTCGTACATAAAGTCCCATTCCAAAGAATCAAAAGCTTTAGAGAAATCTAAGAATAAAATAGCCCCGTCAACATTAAATTTGTCCGCATAATCAAAAACATCTTGAATTTGGCGAATATTAAAACCAATGTATCTTGAACGAATGAAACCATTCTGATCACTATGAATAATATTATGTAGGATTGGTTTTATTCTTTGTGCTAATGAATATGCAATTATTTTTGTATCAACATTCAGTTGAGTAATCGGACGATAGTTATCAAGATTGTAGGGTCATTTTTTTTTATAAATGAGTGTAATTAAACCCATTTTTTTATGAAGTTGTTAATTCATTATTTTCATAACATTTGTTGAAAACCTCAACCACAAAGTATTTTAGATGTTCCCAACATTTTTCATAGAATTCTACAGTTAGACCATCAATACATGGAAACTTGTTTAGTTTCATGTTAAATACAGACGTTGTACACTCTTCTACAGTTAAAATACCCTCCAGTTTGCTGTTTTGTTCCTCTGTGAGAGTCCCTCTATAGTAGTATCTTCAATATAATCTTTTATTTTCTTTTTATCAGGATTTTGTGATGTGTTTAACTTTTCATAGTACCCCCTCTCAATATCTAAGATTTTACTTTGCTCTAAAACTAATAAACCCCTTTCATCTAGCAGTAATGTTCTTTTTTAATTGTCTGGATTTTTCTAGACCCAAAAAGTATTTCGTGTTTTTTCTCCCTCTTCGATCCATTTTACTCTAGACCTTATTTGGGCCCCCCTTACCTTCTCGGAATATAAATTTGGCAAATTATCTTCTATTAGATTTATCTTATCAGAAATAAATTTTGTATCTTCAAGGTTCCTTTCAGTACTTAAATAACATGTGTCATCTAAAATCTTGTATAATGTTTCTAATTTTTCTTCTAGTTTCCTTTTCTCGTCTCTTTTTTCTCTTGCTTTAGATTTACAGAAATTAACAGTAGTGTCTCTTATGTCTGTTTTAAATAAGTCCCAAAGTACCGTTAGTTCCTTATTATAAGGATTTAATTTATACTTATTTATAAGATTAATGACTATTTTTTGATATTTTTCATCACTGCGAATACTATTATCAAGTTTAAAGTACCCCTTAACCCTGTTCTCAGAAGTATGATTCAGTTTCAATGAGATTGCTTGATGGTCTGTGTATTTAATTACAGCAGGCCTTATATCAGAAGATAATATTTTAGATCTTATATCACTTGATATAAGAAAAGAGTCAATCGTACTTGCTATCTCGGTATTTCCTTTCCTTCTCCATGTAAATTGATTTGTTTTAGAATGCAGTACTCGCCATATATCAATTAGATTATATTTTTTATCATTGATTTTAAGCTATTGACAGGTTTGTTCTTTTTGCCCCTTGCACTCCTATTTTTTCGATCAATATTATTCAAGGTTTCATTCATATCCCGACCTATTTTTAAAATTCCTAATAAATTATTTTCAATTATTTCTGTTGTATTTTTAAAAAAAAATATTTCTGTCTTTTTCAATATTAGGTGCATATAGGTTAACCAAAGTTAAAATACTATCATCAATTTCTATATTTAACATTATCATCCTTCCTTCCTTATCTTCAAATTTGTCTATTACAGAATGTTTTAATTCCTTTCTTATAAAAATAGAACCCCCCCCCTTGAATTTGAATTGCCAAAACTATGATAAAGGTCTTCATCAAATTCCTTTTCAATACCTCTTGATTTTCCTGTGTGAAATGTGTTTCTTGTAGAAATAATACATCGCACGTCTGATTTTTTGACCATTGATAAAGCCTTTCCCTTTTCTCTTTATTCCCCAATCAGGATATTTTACATGTTCGCTAGACTATGAAATTAGGATAACTGATCATGACAAGAGCAATGTAGCAGACTGGTATATATCGCCCAAAAACCATAATGCCACATATCAGTGACTACCTCTGTTATATACTGAAAAACCAAAACATGTACACTAGACCATGAAAAAAGGTCAAGAGCTTAAGCAAGATAGCATACTGACATGTTTCATCTATGACAAACCCGCATACCAAATATTATTTACCTTACATTAATAGACACTAGGAAACTTGACATGATTACTGGACCGTGAAATTGAGGTCAGACAAAAGCCTTCTTGCAGACTGTCTATACTATGCAAGACCAACCTATATATACATGTAAATCAAATATGATTGACCTACCACTTATAGTTACTGAGAAGATAACCTAATGACGAAACCTTTGCATGCTCACTAGACCGTGAAATTGAGGTCAAGGACAAAGCAATCTGACAGACTGTCATGTACTACTTAAGACAAGTGACATTAAAAGCAATCATCTGGGGTTAAATGATGATCAAACCGTAACTGCGTCTATACAACACTCCTCTTACCACAACACTATAATGCAATGATCAAATTATGAAAATAACTAACATTTTGACTGTGAAAAATTTAACATGATCAAATGAGATCATAATTTTTTTTACCACTGAGCACCAAGAACAAGCGTGACTTCTGAAGTATACACTACCGTTCAAAATCAAAATCATGGAAAATTAAGAATGTTCTGTCTTTATATTTTATTTTGTAATAGACCTTTTCAGCTCACCTTGCCAAAGGCCATGTGAGTTTTTGTCATCAATTGGCGTCCGTCGTCCGTCTATTAACTTTTCATATTTATCATCTTCTCCTCTGAAACCACTAATGCAAATTTAACTTAACTTTACAGGAATGATGTATGGAAGATCCTTTACAAAGACTGTTCATTTCATTCCGGTCCGATAAAAAGCATGGCCGCCAGCGTGGAACTTAGAATTAACATTTTCATCTTTTCCTCTGAACTAATGAAGGAAATTCAACCGAACTTTACAGGAATTATAAATGGAAGGTCCTGTTCAAAGATTGCTCATTTGGTTCCGTTCCGATAAAAAACATGGCCGCCAGCATGGGACGTAGTTTAACATAGTTTAACATTGGACCCTATGATAAAATCACATATTCATCTTCTCCTCGAATGAGGCGAAGTTTGTACAATGGCTTACACGAAAAAAAAAACAAAACAAAAGCATTTAGCCCAGTCCTTTAATTTCAGCTTCCGCTACATAGACGATGTACTTTCTCTTAATAATCCAAAATTCAAGGAATATTTACACCAGATCTATCCCAATGAGCTTGAAATTAAAGAGACTACTGATACACCTACTTCAGCTTCGTATTTAGATCTTTTAATCTACATTGACGAAAATGGACGTTTGAAATCTAAGCTGTATGACAAACGTAATGATTTTAACTTCCCAATTGGGATCTTTCCCTTTCTGAGCAGCAATATACCTACCTCTCCAGCCTATAGAGTGTACATTTCACAGATCATTCGTTACTGTCGGGCATGCAGTTAATACAGTAACTTTTTAATAAGAGCAAAAAGCTGCTTAGTCAGGGATTTGTTCACCCTTTGTTACTTTTATCCCTTCAGAAATATTATGGCCATCACCATGACATCATTGACAGATCTGACGTGTCTATGTCCCAAATGAAAACGGACATTTTCAGCTAGATTTCACGTCTTCACGGATTTGACATAACCGGATTTGACTCAGCCCTGGATTGACTCACTGATAGTATGACGGGTGCCGCTAGCGGAGCAGGACATGCTTACCCTATCGGAGCACCTGATGTCAGTCCGGTTTTTATGGGAGTTCACACTATGAGCGCCTTAGTTCTTAATGTTATCTTTTTATTTCCGTGCATTATAGCTGTCTCACGTCCTTGTTTTGTCTTTGTTTTTATCTGTTACCGTTTTTGCCATGTCTTTGGACTTCGATTTTTATAGTCATTACTTCCCTTGTTCCTTCGGTATTATAGTACCGTTGTTTCTGAAACCATTGAAGCAAATCCAACCAAACTTTACAGGAATCAGGTACTAAAGGTCCTTAACAAGGAATGCTCATTTCGTTTGGATCCAATAAAAAACATGGCCGCCAGCGCCGAACATAGTTTAACATTTGACCGTATGGGAAAATCACATTTTCATCTTCTTCTCTGAAATGGCTGAAGCAAATTCGACCAAACTTTACAGGAAAGATGTACTAAAGGTACTTAACAAAGATTGCTATTTAGTTCCGATCCGATAAAAAAAACATGGCCGCAAACACGGATCTCATGTTAAACATTGGACCCTAAGGGAAAAATCACATTTTCGTCTTCTTCTCTGAAATGGCTGGAGGAAATTCAACCAAACTTAATAGGAATGATGGATGAAAGGTCCTTAACAAAGATTGCTCATTTTGTTCCGATCTGATAAAAAAAAACATGGCGACCAGTGCGGAACTAAGTACATGGATGTAGCGTTGCTCGACAATTAGCAAAGAATTCCGCTTAAACTGGTGCTAGGGGCCGTCTTGAACTTACTATGAGGTATGAGCAAAGCTCATTGTTGAAGGCCTCATGGTGACTTCAAGATGAAGAACAACAATAAAAGCGTTGTTCCTTTGCTTGTTTTTTAAAATGTATTTGTAGAGACTTTGTCTAATGTGCATTTACTCCATATCCTTTTATTAACCATTTACATTGGACCTTGTAAGAAAATCACATTTTCATCTTTTCCTCTAAAACAACTGAAGCAAATTCAACCAAACTTCACAGGAATGATGTACTAAAGCTCCTTCACAAAGATTGCTCATTTCGTTTGGATCCGATAAAAAGCATGGCCGCCGGCATGGAACAAAGTTTAACATTGGAACCTATTGGAAAATCTCATTTTCATCTTCTCCTCTGAAACAACTGACGCAAATTCAACCAAACTTTACAGGAATGATGTACTAAAGGTCCTTTACAAAGATTGCACATTTTGTTCCGATGCGACAAAAAACATGGCCACCAGCACGGAACTTAGGTTTAACATTGGGCCTATGGCCTATCGGAGTAAATTGCGTCTCGTAACATTGTGACGTTCAAAAATCTTCTCCTCTGAAACCGCTGAAGGAAATTCAACAAAACTTTACAGGAATGATGTATTGAAGGTCCTCAACAAAGATTGCTCATTTCGTTGCATTCCTATAGAAATATGGCTGCCAGCACGGAACAAAGTCTAACATTGGACCCTATGGGAAAATCACATTTTCATCATCTCCTCCAAAACCACTGAAGGAAATTCAACCGAACTTTACAGGAATGATGTACGGAAGGTAGTTCATAAAATATGCTCATTTCATTTCGATCTGTCTCCAGTGTAGATTGGAGCCCTTTGTGAGAAAACCATCCTTTTCATCATCTTTTCTGAAACTATTTCAGCAAATTTAACTACATGTTTTTGCAAAAATTTCTCATTTTAATAGACGAATTTCCAATTTCGTTTTATGAATGAATTGCCTCGATTGGCCTGAGGTCAATCGGAGTAAATTGCGTCACGTAACATTGTGACGTTCAAAAATCTATATTTCGATGTCAAAATTTTCCGGGAAAATTCACCAATTGGAAACCCGTATATAGGATCAGACAAAAAACATGGATTCTAACGGAGAAGATAGCTAAACATAAACCCTAGTGGTAAAAAACATAATTTTTGATCATGCATAGGATAGAAGCATTTTGTAAGGTGAGCTATACAGGCTCAGTCTCTGAGCCTCAAGTCTATTATTAGAGCACCACGTGTGTCTGTGTATATTATATACATCGGCAAACGAATACCAAATCAAAAATGAAGAAGGGAAAACAAAATCCAAAAGTAAAGAAATTCATGTCCATCACGAGTTCAGACAGCATGACAAAGACAAAAAAAACAATCGAAAATGAACCAGAATGCTTTGTATTTAAATAAATTTATTACGCTATATTTATTTTAGATAATTACACATTTACATATGTCATATTTCAAGTCATATAAAATATGGATATTAATATCAGATAACTGTACTCCTGTCACATCTTTTCACTTCGGAATAAATTTACAAGTATAATCTGTTGTGTCCAAGACTAGACCTGGTTTCATTTCAGTCGGATGAAACAGACGAACTCCCTCATTAGTAGGAGGTACCACCGTAAAATGCTGCATAACATGTGCCAGGAACAAAAATATTCTGGATCGGGCAAGAACCTCCCCGATGCACGACCGCTTCCCAACACCAAATGTTAATAAACTGCAAAGAAGTAAAACATGATAATTTTTAAAGCGAAGAATTAACAAATTCATGTTTAACCACAAAAAAAAAACACAAAAAAAAACCCATTTTTTATTTTATTTGTCAATTATCAAATTTAAATTCAGTTGTTCATTCAAAATTTCTAAGATTTATCCTCGTTAGTAACAGCTGTACGGTGTTTCAACATGGTACTCATTATGTATATACCCATTAATGTTATTTCGCTGATGTTTTGTTAACACGGTATACACATAGGACTTCGTTTAAATGATAAGACATATAGATACTCAATTTGACAAATTTTGATCTTTCTTTTCCGAATTACATAATGATCAGATTATTGCACGAAAGTGCAGATAACTAGTTCGAATAAGCCAAATATGCGATCAAAGCGCTGTAACCCCCATTTTTGTAATATATTAAATAATTTTAATGATAAAAATTTTCTGAATTGTGTTTATTGCAGAATTCTAGTACTAGTTTTTGTGTATTTAAAGACAACAATTGTATTTTGATTATGCTCTGAATTTCCTGTATTCGAGTAACTTTTTTAAACATAACGCATCGTTGAATGCAAAACATTGGTATCTTACACGATTGTTTGCCAAATAAAAGACTTTTTGAGAGTTTGGCTACTTCCTCTGAATTTTACTTTTTTAACATAATATTGTTTACCTAAAAATTTTGCTATGTATGACAAATTTAGTACTGAGATGACCATTTTCGTCAAATTCGAGATGTAAGTCAAAAACGAGGAAGACCTTGTGGTTTCTGTCGTTTCCTTTATCCCTAGTCCTATAGATATTTCGATGGGTTCCATTTAACAAAGATGGGTCATTAATAAAAAGAACATCATATATGTATCTTTAAGTGACAACGAAGGATTTAACATCTTTGATTTTATGATCGTATACGATTCTTGTAGAAATTTAGTTTCGTAGGAATATAAAAACAAGTTTGTTCATAGAGCAGCACAAATCGTGCTCAATGGTGTACCAACTTTCTATTATATTATATTAAAACAAAGCACATTCCTCCATTTCCAAAATGGAATGGCCATACAAACGAATTTATTTTTAGGTTATTGTCTCATTTGTATTTATCACAAATTTCTGTTCAATTACATATTTTATTGATTATGAACACTTTTGGGGATTTTAGAGAAAATGATAACTTCAAGGAAATAAAAAAAAGATTACTTATCAGGCACTTGATCTTTCATGAAACTCATTTTATCATTATATAGTATAAAAATTACTTGGATTGCCGAACATGAACTGTTTATGCCACCTGAGAATAATCAGGAAGTGCTAATTAATTGATGACAACTTCATTTACACATTTCCCTATTTTTTATAAGGATGATAATCGCCTGCATTCACTTGTTCATTGTACTATATAATCAATACTGTGAAAGTACTATTGTTCGTGGGGTTTCAATTTTCGTGGAACCACGAAATGAAGTTCCCAACGAAATGCATTTTCCCCTTAAGTTTAAATGCATAAAAATCAAAACCACGAATTTTAGTACCCACAAAATAGTGATATTCATCAAAACCACGAAAATTGATGTCCACGAATAAAAGTACTTCCACAGTATATTATCAAGGTTATGACCTGAATTAAAATATTGTGACATTTTGTATCATCAACATTCTTTACCGTTTTCTTTTCGGATCGGTCGCTGGAAGTAGTTTACCATCTTTTGTGAGAAACCTGTCTGGATTGAACTCAAATGGGTCTTCAAATTCCTTCTGGTTATGATTGATATGCCAAGTGTTTTGAAAAATCTTTAAGAAAAAGACAAGTTGAAATAAACAGTTTGCGTATGTTTCTATGTAACTTTTTAAAATTTTATCCTTTTCATGTGAGATTGTTTATAGGTAGAATAACCAAAAAAATATCGATATAACTGTTAATTTAGAATTGACGGAAAAAGCTAGCATTTGTTTTTCGTATAAAGCTTAAGGTAGATCGACACTAATACACGGCGCATTCGATTGGCACATTTGTGTAACACGAATCGGGTGCGGAATTGACTTGATTTTCAAGCCGGAATAATCCTGTATTGGCCAATTCATTGTGACGTCATGATAGATTGACACACTTTCCCGCGAATTAGCTCCCTTTTCCCGTAAATATTGTCTATTTCGTAATTATAACAAATAACTTGCTTAATCGAACGGTAACATGTAGATTTTTTCAGCGTAACAGATAGCTTAAGTATATATCTCTGAAATATCAAAAAATATAAAAAAATCTGTCTGATATTTATTTCATATGATAGATCAACAATAAGCATGTTCTCACAGTTCCCTTGATTTTCTTTGTAAATGTTGCTAAAAAATACTGAATTTGGCCTGATTTTCAAAGCCAGATAACTGGAAAAGATGATCGGTGACATATTATTTTTATTTTATTTTTGGAATATATAGGTTAAGACCTACAAAATATCTTAAAAGAAAAAAATTCTGTCTGAAATTTTTATTAGGATCGAACTACCTTAAGTACTTCAAAACAATAATTTAGGGAAAAAGAGCACTTTTTCTTTGCTGATGTTGAGTGACTTCGAACCGATTTTGTTATGTTTTCTAAAGTTGCGAATGCAAATTGTTCAGTTGGAACCAAATTGCAATTTGCGATATTTTTTACACAATTTTTTCTATATACATATAACGGGACAAGTAATATAACAGGGCTAGAACTGCGTGGAGGTTAATTTTTTACACAATTTTTTCTATATACATATAGAGGGACAAGTAATATAACAGGGCTAGAACTGCGTGGAGGGTATGTTC
Source organism: Modiolus philippinarum (assembly GCA_002080025.1). Taxonomy (NCBI): domain Eukaryota; kingdom Metazoa; phylum Mollusca; class Bivalvia; order Mytilida; family Modiolidae; genus Modiolus; species Modiolus philippinarum. The sequence continues at coordinate 12,721 of MJUU01055354.1, read as the reverse complement.
TTACTTTGTATCAATTTTTTGTCGCCTTTCTAGTTTACCGTCTTATGTGTTTTGCAGAATTGAGAAGAGGAATAATTTCAAGTCGACAAACAGTAGAATATATTGCCCTGCCCCGTCTTCATACTATAACACGAATGAATTTTGTGATAATCTTTTTTTCAACTGTCTTTTACCGGGTGGTTGCAGTCCAGGTCAATATTTTTTGTTTTATTGTAAAGACATTTCACAAAATATTTTTTACAAGGCGTTTTGCACTCCAAAGTGGTAAATAACAAAATACCGATTCGGAAGCTACTGTAAATCTAGTTTCTGCATATGGCCATTTCGACGCTTTATGTCTCATCAGTGTAGAAGAATTAAAATATTTGGAAGACAATAAACTCAAAGATGTTTAAAGGTCATAATGTACATAGACTTTACTGTATTTAACTGTTATGAGCTCTGCACCATTGTGTTATTCGTGGAAAATGTACATCCGACTTGAAACCTATTTGCTAAATCAGTCGTTTCCTCTGATAGTTGGAAAAAACAACCAATCTTTTATAGTTGCATTTCTGTTTGAAGTCGTAAAACAATACAAGTAAGTATATAAACAATTGCAGAAGTAAAAAACTGCAAATATGTCATGGCCATATGGTGATTTGAATAAAGACTAGAATGAGCATTATTTACTCTACTAAATTATGCTTAAGCATACATACAATGCAATCTTTTGGGACCTTTACGCCTCTAAATTCGAATTCATCAGTGGTGTAACGAAATATAAATGGTACGTGGGATATATATCTTAATGTCTCCAGAATAACTGCTTCCGTGTAGTGACAGTTCTCTCTGTCTTTGATCAAGGGCATTCGATCAACACCAATGACTTCAGCAATCTCTTTTTGTATTTTCATTTGCACTTGTGGCTTGCTAATTAAAATTTTCAGAACTGACTTCAAGCTGCCATGAGTAGTAAGGTATCCTACAGTAAAAATTTCTTGTTAGCATTTGTGAAATATCGGATTAAAGTACCACGGAACATATTTTTTTTCTTACGAAGACAGCAAATAAAAATAATATATTAGTAACTCGTTTTGATTTAATATGTTTTGTGTTTGTTTTGTTAGGTTCTATTTCGTTCATTTTGTTTCCATCGTCGATCTTTGTTATCTATATTTCAAATTACAATTCTCCATTAACTTGTTGAATCCATATTTTTTACATTGTCAAAAAAAAAAAAATAATAGAATGAGATTATGATTCATGTATTATGTCGAAAGGGGAGTTGTATTGGGCCAATGTTAGTCGTATTTGGCCGAGACAACAACAGGTCCTTAATGGCTCCCTTGGGCCAAATGTACCTATTTGATAAATGGTCATACTTGTAAGATAACACTATTTGACTAATTTTTCGACAAGTTATGAAGATCAATCTAGTGGTATTTGTAAGTTAATAACATTTAGCGCGGAAAATTGCAATATGTATCGTGATTTCTTTCTGTCAGTGTTAAGCAGTAAAATTGTTCCGTTGCGGGATTTCTATCAAACTGTATGAAGCAGCTAAAATTGTTCGATTGCAAGGTTGCTATTACACTTTATTAAGCAGTAAAACTGTTCGATTGCGGGGTTTCTATGAAACTGTGCTAAGCATTAATAGCCGTTCCCTGAAAGCACTCAACATTTTTGGCACTCATGGTCATGAAATATATTTTTTCCATACTACTACTTTACTACCATGTTGATAAAGGAAACCTGTTTGGATAAAATAAATATTGTTGCTATTGCAAATGGTTGCCATGACAACAATCAGCTGTAAGTGCAAAATTCCATTTTTGACATTTTTAACACTGAATTTACATTAATATTTGTTTTGGTGGTTGTAATCGGCGCATTTAATTTGGGCGCATTTGTATTTCATTTGGGCTCAAAATTTATTGCAAATGGCCGCAAAAAAATGCTTCTTTTGGAAGCAAATATTTTGTTTTATTTGGGCGAATTGTTATTTTACCTATACAATGTGAATTATAACAACAAAACAATTGCTTATTGAATTAAATAATCCTTTAAATGATGGCAAAATGTAACAATGCAAATATAAACAGTGCCTCTTCAGTTAGCCAGACATAAATTGTCTGCCAACCTATTTACCAAAAGGAGGATTTTTGACGGGATAATCTAAATTGATGTTATATATATATTTATACTGCGAAGTCAATGTGGTTTAAATCTCAAGATGTTAATATCGCAAGACTGCCTTAGCAAGTTAAAATCGAAACACTATATACAAGTTCAAAGGTCTGTTCGGGCGGAATACTTTAAACCAAGCCCGAATATTCTCGTAAAATCCTTTCTTTTATACATCCTTTTATTTCTGTCATGACTCATTTATACCATGGCTTTCTCTTTAACAGAGTTAAACAAAACTAGAACAAGTGTCCATTTGTTTAAAATGTTGACTCTCAAAAGCCATAATGCTTATTTAGGGTAAAAAAAAACAATGTATATATATACTTACCGTACTGTTTTCCTGTGTGAAATATTTGCCCATTTGAAATACTTTTCCTGTGCCCAAATGAAATACCTATACTTTTTAGAATGAGCCCAATTAAAATACTCACACTTTTTAAAATGCGCTCAAATGAAATGCGCTCAGTTGTAATAGCTAATAATATTCAGTTTCAAAGATTTACCCTTTTAATGAAAATGATTTCAAAATTAATTGGGATTACTTCTGTTACATGTAAATTTTCTTAAGACATTTGCGATTTTGCATGGGAAGCTTATTGCCCACTCTTAGTCATAAATGACTGGCAAATATTACATTTTTATATGCATTGATCTCTACAGCCCATTTTACAAAGATACCTCTTCACTTTTGATTTTTACCCTCACAATTTTTTGTACTTTTTCAAACTCAAATCCTTTTAAAATGATCTGCAAATTCCATAAATCTTTCTGGTTTATAACTATCTTCTTATGAGACGTGGTTCGATTTACCTTGTATATGGGTACATAATCACACATAATATTTTACGAAAGGATATGGAGTAAATGAACATGAGACCATACCACATATGTTAACTCAAGCTGCATTAATTTTAATGAGCTGTATGGCCATTTCGGAAATTTATTCCTCATCAGCAGCACTAGAACCCAAACAAAGGAAATCCATAATTTCAAAAAAATATATATAATGCATAAAACCAAACGAAATCCGAATAATCAGCAATATCAAATACAGCTAAGGACAAAACTACGATGGAGGGAGTTAATCCTTCGGTTTTAGCATTTACATAAATTCAGACATGAGATATTATCTCATGTACAAGTACACCGTATCTAAGAAAAATAAAGAGTATACATCTCTACCACGGGGAATTGTTTTACCAACTCCACACTGCAATAAAAGACAAACTCCTGTATTAAATATTTTACGAAAGGATATGGAGTAAATGAACATGAGACCATACCACATATGTTAACTTAAACTACATTAATTTTAATGAGCTGTATGGCCATTTCGGAAATTTATTCCTCATCAGCAGCACTAGAACCCAAACAAAGGAAATCCATAATTTCAAAAAAATATATAAAATGCATAAAACAAAACGAAATCCGAATAATCAGTATTATCAAATATAGCTAAGGACAAAACTACGATGGAGGGAGTTAATCCTTCGGTTTTAGAATTCACATAAATTTAGATAATAGTAATTGAACAAAGTGTGCATTGCAATGCACGAAAAACTTTTTTTTGAAATTTGGCAACCAATAATCATTTATTATAACTGCTTGAGAAATTGCCTTTTATTATACAAATTTTATATTTAGATAATTGATATATCATCCCTTTATAGTAGCATTCATTACAAAACTTATGCCCTTTGACATGAAACTGACTTTCAAAATGATTCTGATTTTAATGAGATAATTAAAATTTTGGTTTCTTGGCTGTTTTTATAATATTGGATATCTATTGAGTGTTTTGCATTTTGGAATGCCACCAAATATGCTATACTTACATTGATTTTGACCTTTGATATTGAAAATTTATCTCAAGGTAACATTCTAAATAATGATGAAGCATATTGTAAATTGCAAAAATTGCCATGTTTGTCTTCATGGCAACCGCCTATGCGACCATTATTCCCACAAATTTTTCAATTTTTCGAAAGAGGTATGCTTTGTCCTTTCATTGTAGAAATCATTTTTTTCTAATTAAAAATTATGTACCCGCATTTGTTCTTGGCATGTTTTGAAATTAATGGATAAAAAAAATCACTTATCTTAAAACGATTGCCCTTTGCCATGGAAACCTTGCACCAATCAAATGAAATCAAGTTCATTTCCAATCACAACGGTAAGTTAATGTTGTGTAACAAGTATACCATACACGGTACAAGTGCTCATGGAAAATGACGTATTAAAATTTCCAAATGCGGTTTTCTATTTAATTGTATTCAGAAATATAGTTGTCTGATTGTGTGTTTTTTACTGTATGAAGCAGCTAAAATTGTTCAATTGCAGGGTTTCGATTTAACCGTATTAAGTAAAATTGTTCGATTGCTGGGTCTTTAACAAGTAAAAATGTTCGATTGTAGGGTCTCTGTTTAAGAAAAAGTAAAAAAGGATGTATATTTAAAAAGTAGTAAAGTCTTTTGATTGCAGAGTAACCTCGTTAACTGCATGAAGCAGTAAAATTGGTGTATTGTGGGGTTTCTATTAAACTTAGGCATTAAATTATTCGGTTGAAGAGTTTCCATTAAACTGTTTAAGGCTGTAAATTGTGTGATTGCAGGGTTTCTGTCAATCTGCATTAAGAAGTTAAGTCGTTTGATTGCATAATTGATTGCAATGTATAAACAACCACAGGGCACAAATCGAGGCAATTGAAAGAAGAAAAAAAAAGGAAAAATTGAAAATAGTGAGATCTGGGCATTATAATCGGATGGTCAGAAAAACATTTTGAAGTTATAAAAATGGAATGCCAAAATTTTGAAAATATGAAAGTGTTTCCATATGAGAAATCCCCCAATGAACAAGTACACCATAACTAAAAATTATATCGAACATACATCTCTCTCACAGGGAATCGTTTTTGCCAACTCCACAATGCAAGAAAGTCAAACTATAGTCTTACATAAACAATGAACGGTTATGGAGTACATTCACACGAGACAGAGTCTTAACAAATACATGGTTAAACCAAGTAATGGAACAACGCTATTATTGTTGTTCTTCATCTTGAAGTCACTATAAGGTCTTCAAGAATGGGCTTCGCTCATACCTCAAAATAAGTTCAAGACGGCCCCTGGCACCAATTATAGTGGAATTTATTGTTAGATAGGAAGTAATGCTACATCCATGCTTAAGCACCCATAATGCTGGATGTTAACCACCATAAAATAAACTAACAAAGTGTTCTTACAACTACCGTCATCCGCTGCCAGGCAATAAGACCAACAGAAGACAACCATAACATATAAAAAAAAAAAAAAAAAAAAAAGAAAAAGAAAAAAAAAAAAACATGGCTCTCATCGAGTCAGTTGCAAGACAACTTAGCATTATAAAATGAAAAGATATGGGCACTATAAACAGGTGGTCAGAATGAGTATCTCCCTCATGCAAAGCTCTGTCCTTAGCTGATTTTGGCTTTCTATTTAGATCATATTTGGTGTATCCATATGAGAAATTATTTCAAGAACAATTACACCATAACTTAAATATATATGAGCATAAATGCAGGGCTCTTATACATCAGGGCATTTCACATCAAAACTTCTATGGCAATATCATTAACAAAGCACACAAATTCAAAAATTGTCCCTC